>WUAT03026586.1:0-14156 GCA_010015005.3 Ulmus americana
TGCATATGAGCCCATGAGATAGGCTTCTAATAGTGTCATGTGGTTGGTCCATGGAACGAGCCGGTAATGACCTGTGTTATGGCGCGGAGCAGAAATGACCATGGTGTAGAGCTTGGGACCATGGGTCGTGTCGTCGAGCCCATGACCATTGGGAAATGGCATTGAGCCGCTATGGATGGGTTGCAATGTTGAACCCACAGTGGTGGGCCGTTGCATTGAACCCATCAGAAATGTGACGTGGCATAATGCCAATTGACCTTTTCAAGGGTAAAAAGGTCAATATGATTTTTTGCCCTAACAGTTTGTTCCCCACTTTCTAAGTTTAGGGGTTCTAATTTTAGAGAGTAGTTCTTAGCGTAAATAATCGAACCTAAGCTTAAAAATTGTCACTTCAATTACCTCAAATGTCTTTTTTTTGAAAAAAGACAAGTCGCATGAAATGTCTTTTTTCAAGATGGCAAGCCGCTCAAAACGTGTTATAATGCCTTATTAGGATACGCAACATATCTGTGCAACACTAGGTGTCAAATTGAGAGGGATCTCAGATGACGTGTCACAAGCAGCTTGTTGACACGTTATACGGACATGAGGAGGGTCTCTGAGAGATGATACGACTTGCTATGTTGTGAGAAAAATGGTTGAAAGAACCATTTTGAGAGATCACTACATTAAGTGTCCTGAGCTCTTTGATTACTCATGTAAGTGCATGTCGAAAGGTCACGACATTGGATGTCGTGAGCTCTTTGATTACTCATGTAAGTGCATGTCGAAAGGTCACGACATTGGATGTCGTGAGCTCTTTGTGTAAGCCGTGGGTTTTTCTATTGGAGAATAAAGAGGTTACGACACTTGGTGTCGTGAGCTCTCTTTGAAGCATGAACCAAATGTAAGGTGGAACAAAGCCTTGGGCTTCTTTGTTGGAGCAAGCTGGTCACAACAGGTCATGTCGTGAAGCGAATGTATGAGACCCTGGGTCTCTTTTCATGTTTTGTTAGATTAGTCACAACATAGGATGTTGTGCAAGGTTCATTGGGCCTTGGGCCTTGAACTTGAGTCAAAGTTGTAAAACATGAACTGGTCATGACATGAAATGTCGTGATGAGAATTGAATGAGCCCTGGGTTATTCTTTAGTATAGAATCTTGGTCACAACATTTGTCGTCGTGATGGATCTTGGATAAGCTTGAGTCTTGTTACAATTGGGCTTTATCATAGGCCTTGGGCCGCAATGTGTTGGTCAGTTCCAAGCTGGGGCTGGTCACGACATTCACTGTCATGAGGAAGAGCGTATGGAGTTTATTCGTGCTGAAGAAAGCTTGGCACGTGTTAAGCGTGCGAGTCATGTAAAGCACATGAATTGTGAGTTTCGAGGCGCGTTTGGAGTACGACACGTGGCACTTTTCAAAATTGAATCGTCCTAAGGAAGCTTGTCTTCCATTCAAATCCATTTGGGTTTCTGAGAAGAAGAATAATAATAGTGAGAGAAGAAGGTGATTTGAAGCTTTAGTCAAGGTAAATGTTTGTCTTTCACTCCATTTGTCTCGAAAATCTTTTGGGAATTATTTTCTGAGTTTTTTGGTTGAGTTTTGGTAAGATTAAAGGTATTATTGAGCTTTTTTGGGTAAAAAATTCCTTCATTTTCGAGGTTGAGTTTCACGGTTTGAAGAACACTTTGAAAGGTTGGGTTTGATCTGTTTTGGGGATTTCTGTACGGTTGGATTTTTGTTTGTGGGAGGTCATGACATACCTTGTCATGAACTTGGTTGGTAAGGTTCTTGTTGGATTTTGAAGGGTCGGTACAAGGTGAACTAGGGAGGTTAGGACAATGGGTGTCGTGAGCTCTTCTGCGAGCTTGGTTTATATTCGAGGTGTCTGTGATTGATTGTTAAGGAGGTCACGATTGTTTATGTCGTGAGCTCTCATTAAGGTGTTGGAATTGGACCTGGACCGTGTTGCTTCTCTCTAGGTAGGTCACGACATCTGTTATCATGAGGAGCTGGAATGAGGGTCTACCCCCTTTGTGTTGCATCCGTACAAAGTCCGCACGACTTGGAGCATTGTGAAAATTAGTGCAGCCACCAGTTAAGTTTAGCTATATGGCAGGTAGGAGATTGTTATTTGATGACTTGTCAGACTCAGAAGTTGACTCCCATCAGGAGAGTAGTTTAGAGAAGGGTGATGACTCCAATGTTACACTTGCTACTGCTAGTGAGCATACTAGTACTTTGACACAGAGAGTAAGTGAGGTAACAGAGCCTCTTGAGTTTTATGATGAGCTAGTTGTGGCTACCATTGGGCCGGTCGTGGCGAGGCAGCCAAGTAGGGGTTTCTTGAAGGAGAACCCGAGTTCTTGCTTTAAGGAGTTTGATATGCTGAAGCTGAAGTACATGTATTAGATCCCAGTTTCTGTAGAGATCCGTGCTCCCTTGCCTCATGAATGTGTCGACTGGGACGTTCCATGGTGGTGGAGTTTTTATGAGTTTGCCTTTGAGGTAGGGTTCAGATTCCTAGTTCCTAAGCTTGTGAGAGGTGGTCTTTCATTTTGAGATAGCTCCAAGCCAGCTGATGCATGACTCTTGGAGGATTTTGATGTCACTGGAGTGTATCATTATAAGGAATGGGATCGAGTTTGGACTTGGTAAGCTACTTTACACATACTTCTTGAGGGAGCATGACCATGAGAAGGGCCGGTATAACTTGTATGTGAGACCGGATAGGGTTCAGCTAGTGAACCACTTGAGGACCAATGATCGCGGATGGAAATGATATTACTTCTTCACCCGTGGTTTAGTATTTGGTCCAAGCAGACAGGGGGATGCCCTATCCTTTTGGAAGGCCTTTAGTGAGTTTCTTTTGTTTATAGTTGTTCACGTTGCTTAACTGAATCTCATTGTTGTTGTTTTTTGTGTGCAGATCTCTATCTCAACAAGGCATTGTTAAGTGTCTTGCTCACTGAGGAATGGACCCAGAGAGTACTTAAGCTACCTACAAAGGCACGAGATTGGAGACTTGTGCTTTCTGAAGCACATTTGAGAGAGAGCGATCTCTAGAGTCACATCAAGCAGATCTAGAGAGGTATTCTGATTCCACCCCACAAGCTTTCATTGCAAGTGTTGCTCATTCGTCATGCAATTCATGTTCTTTATGGTGAGTGTTCTTTGAACCCATTATCAGCTGACGAATTGTAACTTGTAGAGGAGGAGATGAAGTGGTTTAAGATCCCTTCTATGAAGGAGATAGCTGAGAAGAGGAGATCCGGCGGGAAGCTGAAGGCAGGTGACACTTCTACTATCAATCGCTCTACTGGTGGTGTTGCAGCTACAGCCTCTAGTTCGATCGAGTCATCTCCGAAGACGACACCGAGCCAAAAGAATCTGAGATCAAAGGAGGGGGATGACATTGTGCTAAGGATTCCCCGCTTCGCTTCTTCATATTCTGTTGCCAGCTTTCTAGAAAGCGTTGGGCCCTTTCTGGTCCTACCTGAGGATGAGTGCCATTGGCCTAGTGCAAGCCGTCAATTGGGAGGTTACTAGGAGCTTCTAGGTAACAAATTTATTCAAGTTGTTGTTTTTATTTTACTCATGAATGTGTGACTAACTTCTAATTGCCTTTGCAGATGCTGATGGGGAGCCTTCACCTGAGGAATCAGGTGACAGTGTAGGAGAGGAAAGCAACAAAGCTTTTGACAGCCAATGCCTAGTTGAGGAAGACCCTGTCTCAGGTACATAGTTATGAGACAGAGTTGGAGGCTGAGGTAGCTTCCCTTTGAGCAGAGCTACTTGCAGCTGGTGCCCGGGAGACTATTTTCCAATCCTCGCTTGACAAGGAAAGGAGACTGAGCGAGGAGCGGTTGGCCTAGCTGGAAACAGTGGCCAGTGATGCGGTTTTCTCCGCCCGTGCTGAACTCATGCAAGAGTTCAAGGATAAGAAAAGCGGGGAGTGGGACCCAGATTACGGGATCCGTCTGGTACAAGGCCAGGATGGTGAGGCAGTAGAGGAGGAGTAGGCACCAGAGGTCGATAGAGACCAAGCTAGATAGGGTCAGGCAGGGAATGCACCTCCTACCTCTTCTGCTGATGTAACCATAATGGTCACTAATTAGCCTACTGAGCCGGTTTAGGGCGCAGTGCTTGAGGCTCTCCAGATTTTGTATCTTTCTTTTGATGTATATGGACATGCTTTTGTTGTTGTATTTTGAGGTACTTGATGCCATGTATGTAGATACATTATGCCCCTAGGGCTTTATTTATGCCATGTATTATCTTTCGTTTCCATATTATTGCTTTGTGCTATCTTTTCTTGCTACAAACAACTTACTAAGTCCGTGATGACAAACTTCGATAGAGTCAATTTTGACTGAAGTGGTGAGGACTGAGAGTTACCATGATACATGATGTAGTGTGGTCTGAACCCAGGGTTGGGATAACACACGTGATGCAACATTGAGTTGCAAGATTGACACTACGCATGGGAAGAAAAGAGACGCTCCAGATGGTGACTTATTAATGTCGAAAAAGCAATGTAAAACCAACTTACTCTATCCCTCCAGTCCAAGTACAGTGCTTGATGGAGTGTTGGACTAAGACTGAAGTGTGGATTTCAGATGGTGCAGAGCCAGCTAGAGTGAAGGACGGGTGAATAGGATCAACGCCTGATGTCCCCTAGTGAAGGTGTCTAGCCGTCCTACAAAACATGGGTTAGGGCGGTCAATGGCACGCTCAAGTCAGTATCCATCTGACATAAAATACAAATGAAAAGAAATAGAGTAAGATGTTACCTCCTTGCAATGTGAAGGAGTTAAGAAACTAGGTTCCTGCATAAGATGTGAGCTAGGAAGGAGGCTGACAGCTAGCATTATAATGTAATAATCAAGCAGACTTACAACCAAGGTTAGAGTTCAAGTCAAAACTAGAAGTGATAGAGCTTAAGATGGATGGCATTCCAACTGTTGGTGATGTTGTGACCATCTTGAGCCTAGAGTTTGTATGATCCTTGACCGATGATCTTGGTGACTTTGTAAGGGCCTTCCCAAGTAGGATCGAGCTTGTTAGCTCCTGGGTCTTTGGTGTTCTAGTAGACTTAACGCAGCACCAAGTCTCCAATCTTAAAGATTCTAGCTCAAATGTTCTTATTGTAGTATCGTGCCACATGTTGATGGTAAGCTGTAGTCCGGAGAGTAGCTGTGTCTCTCAACTCATCGATGGTGTTGAGGTTATGGTTGAGTTGCTGCCAGTTGGTGTCCTCATTAAGCCATTGGTACCTTAGAGATGGGATCCCAATTTCAACATGTATGATGGCTTCTAAGCTGTATGCCAAGGTGAATGGAATCTCTCCAGTTAGAGTCTAGGCGGTGGTGCGGTAGGACCAGAGTACTCCGAGTAGCTCATCGGCCCATGCACCTTTGGCCTTCTCGAGGTACTTCTTGATTGTCTTGTTGGAGGACTCGGCTTGGTCATTGGCTTAAGGGTAGCATGGAGTGGAGTAGCTAAGCTTGATCCCCCAATCCTTGGAACTCAAAGCTTATGAACTGGGAGCCATTGTCGATGACAATCTCTTTGGAACGCCGAAGCGGCATATGACGTTCTTACATATAAAGTTCTTGACCTCGTGGTTGCAGACTTGGTGGAAGGCTTCGGCCTCAATCCACTTGGTGAAGTAGTCAGTGATCACGATAATGTACACGTGTTGGCTCGGGGCTATTAGGAGTTTGCCAACAATGTCCATCTCCTACTTCATGAATGGCCAAGGGGAGATGACGGATGTGAGCTACTCGAGGGGAAAATATGATATCGGCACAAAGCATTGGTAACTGTCACACCGTTTGATAAAGGAGACGGAATCAAACCTCATGGTAGGCCAGTAGTAGCCAGCAGTCAGGGTTTGGTTGGCTAAGCTATGTCCCCCAGCATGGTTGCCACATTCCCCTTGGTAGAGTTTTACTAGGATGTAGTTGGCCTCAGTAGGCATCACGCACTTGAGATATGGTCCGGAGAATGACCTCCTTAAGACCTGACCTTCAAGGATGGTAAACCAAGCTGCCATAGCCCAGAGGCGTCGAGCCTCGTCTTTGTCACTTGGGAGCTCATCTTGAGCCAAGTAGCAAAGGATGAGAGTCATCCACGAGTTAGAGGTGTTAATGGTTGTCATCTCTTCAGGTGGTTTCTCCTACGCCACCTGCTATTGAAGATAGACCAGCAGGATGGTTTGAGACGTCGTCGTAGGGACGGATGAGCCAAGGTTGGCTAGAGTATCAGCATGGCTATTTTCAAGCCTGTGAACCTGAGTTATGCTGAACTCATCAAACGATGATTGAAGCTTCTTGAAATGGGCGAGGTAAGATATCATCTTGGTGTCCCTGGCTTGGTAAGTGCCCAGTAGTTGGTTGACAACTAGTTAGGAGTCTGAACAAATGTTTATCTTTCGGATGCCCATGTCCTTGGCGAGTGAAAGGCCAGCGATGAGCACCTCATACTCCACTTCATTGTTGGTGGCCCAGAAGCCACATTTGATTGCTTGTTGGATAAAATCTCCCTTTGGGAAATGAGGACAAGACCAATTCCGACGTCGCTCATGCTACTGGAACCATCGACAAAGAGGGTCCACTTTGAGGCTAGGCATTCGGTGACACTAAGCAGCTCTCTGTTGGCCTGTGCCAGAGCATTGGGAGTGAAATCTGCTATGAAGCCCGCTAGTGCTTAAGACTTGATAGCGGTGTGCAGCTGATAGGAAATATCATACTCACTTAGTTCCACTGCCCATTTGGTGAGCCGTCCGGAGAGTTCCAGCTTGTGAAGGATGCCTTTTAATGGAAAGGTGGTGACGACCATAATTGGATGGTATTGAAAGTAAGGTCAGAGCTTCTGAGCTGCAGTGACTAAGGCCAGAGCAAGCTTTTCTAGCTGGCTCGACATCGAGTAATGACTTGCTCACGTAGTAGACAAGCAGTTGTTTACCATCTTCTTCCTGGACAGGCACTGAGCTAACGGTCATCTATGAGACTGTAAGATAAATGGAGAGATGCTCCCAATCTTTAGGCTTAAAGAGGAGAGGATGTGAGGTGAAATACCTCTTGAGTTCCTACAGTGCCTCTTCGCAGGCTGGAGTCCATTGGAAATCCTTGGATTTGCATAGGTCATGAAGAAGAGGTGACACTTCTTTGACGACCTGGAGATGAACTGGCTAAGAACAGCTACTCTTCTGGCAAGACACTGGACATCTCTAACATGGGTAGGAAAAGGAATGCTTAGCACATACCAGATATATTCTAGGTTTACCTCTATGCCACATTGGGTAACCATGTAACTTAGGAATTTGCCAGAAGATAAACCAAAAGAATATTTAGTAGGATTGAGTTTCATGTTATACCTTATGAGGATCTCAAAGGCCTAACATAGGTGATCTAGATGATGCTAGGCGATGAGTGACTTGACAAGCATGTCATCAATGTAGACTTTCATGGTTTTTCCGAGATGGTCAGCGAACATCTTGTTGACAAGACATTGGTAGGTGGCTCTAGTGTTCTTGAGCCCGAAGAGCATGACTTTGTAAAATAAGATGCCCCTCTCGATGACGAAGGCAGTCTTCTCCTGGTCGTCTAGGTACACGAGTATCTGGTTATAGCCTAAGAAATCATCCATGAAGCTGAGAAGCTCGTGAACAGCTGGGGTGTCAACCATCATATTGATGTGAGGAAGTGGGAATGAGTCCTTGGGACAAGCCTTGTTGAGGTCAATGAAATCAATACATACTTTCCACTTCCCATTCTTTTTTCGCACTACAACAACGTTGGCGAGTCAGTCGGGGTACTGAACCTCATGGACTAACCTAATGTTGATCAATTTTTGGACCTCTTCGTTGATGATCCGATTACGTTCAGGAGCAAAATTGCGTTGCTTTTACCTAACCGGTGGGTAGCTCGAGTCTACCTGAAAGCGATGGACCGTGACCTCTGGGTTGATACCGGTCATGTCAACATGTGACCAAGTGAAGCAATCATGATGTTGCTTGAGGAAGTCTATGAGACTCTCGTGGATGTCTGGTCGCAGGAGTGCACCAATCTGCACCTTGTGATCTGGGAAGTTCGGATGGATGAAGAACTCGTCAAGTTTCTCCATTGCAGGCTGGTCCAGATACGTATGGCTTATCATAGTGGTATATAGTTGCTATAAGGTGGCTAGCTTGGCCCTCAAGGTATTGCGATGGCATTTGTGGGAGGTACCTTTTTCACCCTTGATCTCCTTGACACCCTACCTGGTGGGAAATCTAACAACTTGGTGGAAAGTAGAGGGTACTGCCTCATTTTATGGATCCATGGTCTGCCAAGGATCACATTGTAGGTGAACAGGTTATCGAGCACGAAAAAGGTCACTTTGAGGTTTACTCTGCCGATGTAGTCGGGGAGAGTGATGTCTCCAATGGTGAACTTCTACTCTCCGCTAAAGCCAACAAGGATGGTAGAGCGGTGACGAATGTTGGATTCATTGATCTTCATCTCTTTAAGCACATTCGTGAACAAGACATTGGTAGACAAGCCATTGTCAACGAGGACCCTTTTGATCATGTAGTTGGCTATCATGAGGCTGATAACTAATGAGTCGTCGTGAGGGTTGATAAGCCTGGTGGCTTCGTTATCAACAAATCTAATGATTTGGTTCGTGTGGACACTTGACAGTAGTTGTGAGGAGCTTGTCTATGGGTTGATGGGAACCCTTGCATGTCTCCTGGCAGCGAAGTAGCTGATGCCGCTAACTCTAAACTACTAATCATGACGTTGATTACCCTCTCAAGAATGGGCTCAGCGGGTTAGTCTGCTTTGTTATCATGGTTTGCGAAGGTGCTCTTTCCTTTTTTGGTGAGAAGGTCCTAGAGATGACCTTTCTTGAGGAGCTCAGCTACCTCTAACCAGAGTGCTATGCAGTCAGCGGTGGTATGCCCATGATCGACATGGAACTCACACCACTTGGGGTCTGGATTAGTGGACTTCCTAGGCCATCTGATGATATTGCCCATGTTCTTCATGATGGTGACCACCTCCACAGGCTCTACGTTGAGGTTATACTCCGGTAGCCGAGTATGGTCAGCATGAGTTGTAAGATGATCGTCTGGCTAAGTCAATGATTGGCTGAGTGGACATCTGATGTCCCATGTAGATGCTCTCTTGGACATCGTGGAATAGGAGTCAAAACAGCGGGAGTTGGAATGCCGGTCTACCAGCTGGAAGGGTCGCTTGGGATGTTGTTCCTCACTATGGCTGTCGTAGGTTGAGCGGCACCGCGATGGGGCTCATCTTCCTCCCACCTGATCTCGATCCAATCTTGGGCCAAGAAATTTTCCATGGAGGTGCAATTGAACTTGGCTAGCTCCTTGTAGAGCTCCCTGTTAGGGAGGCGTCCTTTCCGGAAGGCGTCAACATAGGTTTCTTTGTTACAAAACGGGATGGTGATTTTCTCACAGTTGAAACATCCAACGTAGTCGCGGAGTGGCTCATTGCAGTGTTGTTGGATACAGTATAGATCTCCTAAAAGCTTCTCAATTTTCTTACTACTAGCAAACTGCTCAATGAAGGTGTTCGTAAGCTAAGTGAATGAGGAGATGGAGTTGTTCGGTAGGTTCGTATACCAATACAAGGCTGGTCCCATCAGGCTGGACCCAAATCTCTTGCAAATGCAAGCTTCCTGGAGATCGCAGGGTATGGTAGCAGTAAACATCCTTTGCTTGTAGGACGCTATGTAATCTCCAAGATCTCTAGTATCATCGTAGAGCTTCATATTCGGGAAGGAGAACTTCTTAGGCATCTCTACGAGGGTGATAGCGTCAACAAATATAGAGTCAGCATAGCTGTGTGGCTGACTCTTCCTGAGAGGAGTTGGGACCCCTGGGATCCATTGAATTATCGCCTCCATTTCCGCTAATATATTCATCTGAGCTTGCTCCAAGGGAGTTCCAACGAAGTATGAGAGACCTATGTTGGTGGCGTTGATGGTAGGCGGGATTGATTAGTTGACTGCTCATACTGTCGACTGAGACGGTGATTGGACTAGAGACTGCAGATCGACAGTAGTCTCCGACTGGACCAGCTGAAGCAGGTCAGCTTGGGACTAGTTGAGACCAACAGCTGTGCCGGTAAGGGCGGCTATAGATATACTGGTGATAGTTGACTGATGTACCAGGGGTTGGCTAGATGAACCCCCATGTTCAGGAGTGCACAACGACTGCATAGGTGAGATAGGGACTTGGAACCGCGAGTCACGTGGCTGTTGAGGTGTAGTCTCGACAACGGAGAGATGCTCCTGAAGCATGCAATTCTCGCGACGTAGGGTCGCATTCTCCTCTTCCAAAGCCATGAAGTGATTGGTGTTCTCTTAGACCTGGGAGGTCAAGGCTGCAATCTGAGCTGCGAGTTCGACGGTGGGTAGAGCGGCGAGCTCTCTGCTATGGTACAAGGTCGTTGCAGATGATGGATTGCTAGGGCCCCATAGTGGGCGCCAAATTGTAGTGGTCCAGAATCTACAATTGAATTTCTTGTCTATGGACTCATCATCGACAACCTGTGAGACCTGCCAGACAAAGAACCCAGACGTGACCGTAAAGCCTTTGACATTGGGGGCTGCCAGCCAAAGGGACTCCAACGACCAAGTTAAAAGACAAAAAGAAGGAATAGATCCAGGAAAATATGAAATAGTGTATGAATGTTACCGTGACTATGAGTCTTAGGCATAGGGTAGAGGCAGCGAGCGTACAGCCGAAGCACGGGGTTACGACGATTGGAAGAGCAGCAATGATTTGTAGCACGAAGAGGATTGATCACAGCCTCGCGGCAGTGAAAGACAGGTGGCAGTCTGACGAAGGACAGCTAGGTGATCAAGTATTGTCAAGAGAGGATTGGAGATGGAAGGGCAAGAGGTTGCCAATATGTATGTGTAAGAAGGCGCATATCAGAATGTGAATGACAATATCTATGTGTGGATGAGAATATGAATGTTTGAGTGCCAATGTCTGAATTTCCCAAATGAGGAGGCTCATCTTGGTACTTATAGAGGAGCAGAAAATGTAACTGTTGGTCTCTATACTTATTGCAGTACGGTCAGTTACGCCTATTAATGTGTGGGAGTTACACACATTAATGAGGCTTTATGATGGCTTTGTAACTGATGTAGTGAGGGGGGTTACACCCTTGGTCATAATGGAGTATGATGGGCCATAATATGGCACTTAAATGATCATTATCCCGGGGGTTACAACCATTGACTAGTCAGGTGACTGGATTCATGGGCTGACACAACCTGGAACAGCCTGAGCTATGGTGTGGCCTATCTCGTTGAGTTGCCCAGCCCATGGAGCGGGTTGGATCAAGAGGTAAGCATTACTTGTGGAGTGAGCTGGCCTATGGAATGGAACACCTTGTGTGTGAGCCCATTAGATGGGTTTCTAATGGTGTCATGTGGTTGGACCATGGCTTAAGCCAAGTGGTCCATAGTTCGAGCCGGTAGTGACCTGTGTCATGGCGTGGAGCCGAAATGACCATGGTGTAGAGATTGGGACCATGGGTCATGTTGTCGAGCACATGACTGTTGGGCAATGGCACTGAACCGCTATGGATGGGCTACAATGTTGAACCCACGGTGGTGGGCCATTGCATTGAATCCGTCGAAAAGATGATATGGCACGAAGCCAATTGACTTTTTCAAAGGTAAAAAGGTCATTACCATTTTTTGCCCAAACAATAATCACTCATGGGATTAGAAAGTTTTCTCCTCTTTCTTAATCTACAGGTGACTTGGGTTGACAAGCAATCTTGGTTAATTTGGTTGATCTGTAAATATCATAATTAGTAATGATCCTAATTATATAAAGTCTATTTAAAAAATTAAGGAAAATACCTTAGGCAAGGAAATCTTAAATGGGACTAATTTTAGAACGATGTTTCTTCTCTTTCTGCCCAGTTGACTTGCTTTCTTCATTGGAACTACCCCACCTAACTTGTTTATGTTCACCAAACCAAATGAGAGATGCTTATTTTTCTACTTTAATCACCTAGCTTATGTGATTGTGATGTATATATGTAGACGATAACAAAATGAGAGATAAAAATATCAAAATTTTATACCATCATAGCATAATCCTACTCCTACTATATAAAAGAGCAGAATCAAGATCCCAATTGGGCCAACTGCAAAATAGAAAACCCAATTCCTATCTGATTCTATAATTAAACCTTTACTCCCATACTTTCTCGACAACCAAATAGAGAATAATTCCCTAGCCAACTGAAAAATAACGAGAGATAATTTACGTGAAGAGTTGTGAAAGGGTACGGAGAAACCCTTCAATTCAACAGAGGAGCTCGAGAAAGGGACCAACTTGGCCTAAAAATCCTTTTTTTTTTTTTTGGCTTCCCATTTGTTTTGTTTCCTCCTCTTCATTTTCTTGTACCCATCCATTTTATGCACACCTTCATTGCCATTTACTTGTTTAAACTAAAGGTTTGTATTTATAAAAAAAATAAATAAATAAATTCATCCTTTGTACATTATTTGCTTTAATATGTGCTCAAGAAGAAAAATGGACAAACCTGCCTATTAGGGCCTATTTGTTTGCTCTTTTTTTTCTTAATAGCTGTTTTAATATATCTGCACCAAATTTTATTGGTAATTAATTTAAGTAGGAGACAAGTATCATAAGTGGCCCTTCAATTAAGATTTTAATATCAAAATAGTCCATATAATTTGTAAATTTTCCTAAATAATAATATTTGACCCTTTTAACGTTAATAGAATTTGACATAATATAGTTCATTAGAAAACTTGTAATGTGTATTTTCCATAATCGTCAAAATTAACCCTAACTAGTACATGTAGATTTCACATGAATCGCTAAAAATTGTTATTACAGTCATTTCCGTTGCTAGATTTTAAATTTTTGCTGACAAAACATACCATATTGGTTTTACATTGAAGTTGAAAATAAAACTCACCACTTTATTCCCGTTGAAAATTGTCAAAAATTCCTCTTCAATTTCCCCACTATCAGTGACGGAGCCAGAAACCTAGGTTAGTGGGGGCTTAAAGTAAAACAAGAAAATTCTATGGGGGCTAATTTTTAATTTTGTAAGGATTTATGTGAAACAAATTATAAATATAGGTAAAATTTTAAAAGAAAACAAAAGTTGAGTGGGGGCTTGAGCCCCTGCTAAGCCCTTACTGCCTTCATCCCTGCCCACTATCAATTTATTTGTTGCCTCAGCTATTCCATTTGTCTGTGGATGGTATACTAGTAAAAATTTGAACTTAATTATGTACATTTCCTCGAAGCTCTCCACCTTCGCATTATTGAATTGGGTTCCATTATCCATCACAAGAAACTTTGGCATCCTGAATCGGCAAATCAAGTGTTTCCAAATGAAATTAATCACATCATTCATAGTTACAATCGAGTATGCTTCGACTTCAACCCTGTTAGTGAAATAATGTGTTACAAGAAGAAACAAACACTTTCCACCCTTCGTTGTCGGCAATTTTCCAATTATATCCAATTTCCACTTTACAAATGGCCATGGGCTAACAATTGAATTACAAAGTTCAGAGTGCTAATGGATTAATGGACCATGCTTTTGGCAATTTTTTGCAGCTTTTTGCGTAATGTTGGGCATTTTGCATCATATAAGGCTAAAAATATCCAGCGGTCAATACTTTATGAGCCAAGCTTTGTCCTCTGGAGTGATCACCACATACTAGGAATGAATTGCTTTTAGAACTGCTTTAGACTCTTCCTTCGTTACACACCTTAACAGTGGCCCGAAGAAGGATTGCCCTTGTCAGAGAGAAAGTCTTGAAAGTGCCCTTTCTTGAGGAGGTCGGCTACCTCAAAACGTAGGGCTATGCAATTAGCGATCGTGTGGCCATGATCACCGCGGAACTCGCAGTACTTGGTGATATCTCGCTTGGGGTTGGAGTTGTTATTCTTCCGGGGCCATTTGATCATGTTCCCTATGCCTTTCATGATTGAAACGCACTCGATGGGCTCTACGATGAGTTTGTACTCACGTATCCGAGCTCGTTCACCCTGGGGGTGTGGGTGTTTTTTGGATTGCAAAGATGACCTCTCGAGTGGACGACGATTGTCGTATGTGAGTCTGCGGCATGTAGGGGCAGAATGGGG
>WUAT03026697.1:0-14154 GCA_010015005.3 Ulmus americana
TTGTGATGTCTGAACAAGAAAGTAAATGACAAAAATTAAGGACAATTAACAAATAACAAATAACAAATATCAGCAAGCACTACGCCAGATTTGACCTTTACCAACACATACTATGTGTTGGTAAATGATAAGTGTGTGTTGGTAATAATTATTACCAACACATACTTATGTGTTGGTAAAGATAATGGATGTGTTGGTAATTTTTGGAAGGTAAAGGTATTTACCAACACATAGTTATGTGATGGTAAAGGGTTTGATGACATGGCAATGGATGATGACGTGGCAGCGAGAGTGAAGTATGACGTGGAGGCCGTACGATGACGTGGATTTTTTAAATTTTGAATAAATTCCATGTGGCGATGACGTGGCAGTGACATAACTGACCACGTGGCCGCCACGTCATCAGACACATCATCGAATTGTCCACATGGCGGCGTGTGAAAATAACACGTGTCATGCCACATCATCCGTTGACCAATCAGTGTTGACTTTTGACACATGGCCCAATTAAAAATTAACATGTCATCGTTGACTAGTCAAAGAGCTACTGACGTGGACATTTATGTGTTGGTAAAAGGTGATTTATGTGTTGATAACAGTTTTTTTTTAATTAAAAAATAATTTTTTAATTTTTTTTCACTATAAATGTTTTTTTCCTTTCTAAATGTTATTTTAACTTAAAAAATTAAATAAAAAATACTAAATTTAATAAAACATGAAGAAGAAAAAAATATTCAATCATCTAATAATAAATACAACCATCGAATAAACAATTATAATAAATAATAAGTAACGCGAAAAAGCAACATAATAAAAATTCCAATAAATATAATAAATACAATAATAGTATCAATACTAAGATGTCGAAGTTGAACCTTGATCAAGAACCTGTGGTAAATATAAGAGCAAAAACTTAATTAAATTTCCCAATTTATCCAGATTGAATGTTAAGAATCTAAAGTAACAGACTAAAAAAAAAAAAAAAAAGAACAAACATTTACGCCCTAAGATTAAGTAGGACACCATCAGCTCCTTACATGATAAAACTAATAACATAAACATCTAGTAGATATCACCTTTCCATATGCAAGGGCATCAGGCTGGGCAAAAAAGTTGGACATGAGCTCGTCATGGTTACTCACTACTTCACCTGTAAATCAAAATACAGAAAAAAAATCACACCATGAGCATATTAAAAACCAGTATGAGAACGGAAATTTCAAGAAAAACAATTGAATGTTGAGAATCTACAGTAACAGATTCGGACACACCTTTCAGGTAAACAGGTTGCTGACTCTTGACAATACCAATGAAATCGCAAGGAATAATGCGTCCCTGTAAGTTTAGTGGAAAGAGTTAAGTATAGCTCACAGCTCATCATAAATTGCGGTTAAGCTTAATATAATATATATCTTATAAAATCTGTAATCCTCAAAAGGTTTTAAGGGTTTAAACTTAACTTATTATCATTTGACATAAAGCAGGGTCAATACCTGGTGAATTAACTGGTAAAAGCTGTGCTGACCATTTGTTCCAGGTTCACCAAAGTCAATTTCACCAGCCTCAAAGGAAAGCGGAACTCCATCTATTGAAACTCCCTTGCCATTACTTTCCATGCTAACCTAAATTGACAAACATGATGGTAAATATAAGAGCACTTAAAACAACATACGGTTAAGACAGCTGTGGTAAACTTGCCTGTTGAATGTGTGGGGCAAATTTCTCCAGTGCTTGGGAGTAAGGTAAGATGGCCTAAGCAATAGTAGAAGTGTCAGTGAAACTAAGCAAATGTCGATGCTTAGTGAATACAACTTAAAATAAAACTCTGAAGCAGAAGTAAATACTCACCCTCGCTGGAAATCCAAGAAATGAAACATTCCATATGCTCAACAAGCCTAAAAGCACCTGAAGAACAAAAATAGCTTTATTGGATGTGAAGCGAAAGGAAAAAAGAATTTGTAAACACCACCAAACATGCCTAAACAGTGGGATGTCGGAATAAATTGGGAAGCTCATTATACTACAGGTTAAACACAACTAGGGAAGCTCATTGAAAAATAGGGATCCAATTTGGAAGAAAAATGGTGACACCCAAAAAGAATAAATTGGTAGAGACAAGCAATCCTCCTAAAGGAGGTCCTCAGAGACCAAGTGTTTTTGAAACCTTTAAAGTTTTGGGGTACTTTGGTTGCAATAAGAGACAAAATTGAGAGCACAAGAAAACGGACACTAACAATAAAAACAATGGTAATGATGAATTCAGGTGCTTACAGGTATATTTTTCTCATATGGTGCTGAGTGGAAGTGCCGATCAATGCTTGAAGCTCCTTTTAAGAACCTTCATTTGAAGAAATAATACACTTATGATACATGTTGGAATAATGTATCCAGTAGCATAAAAGAAAAATCACAACATATATTTGAATATCAAATGCTTTTGTAAGTGAAGCAAATAGTGAAACAATTTAGTTATGTATCCTACAAAACATGACGATTCTCCCCTGTAGATATTTTCTGAAGTTAAGCTATCAGAATGATCAGAAGTTCCGTAACACTGAGTTGGTAATGAGCAGCAATTGTTATCTGCCAATTTTCATCCATCTGGTACCAAATTTATTACTCCCCCTTTGACAGTGTTCCCTTTTATAAGGGGGGGGAAAAAGAACACAGAAAGGTTCAAAGTACTAACTAATCTTGATTCCCAGATGGAATACAACCAAACATATACATCATAAAATTTCAGAATAGATTAATGGAATGGTAAAGTTATCAGTAGCATACTTCTCAACAACGGAGAAACCATACTGGAGAGATAAAGGCAACACTCCAACAGCACTGCAAACTGCAACCAACAGTTCAAATACAAGTCAAATATCAATCAGACAAAATTCCTACAGGACAAAGCAAATTACTTACCGCTGTATCGGCCACCAACCCAGTCCCAGAAGGCAAAAGCATTGTTAGGATCAATACCAAATTTTTCTACAAGCTGAGTCAGGGAAAAAAGAGAGAAGGAAATGACAGATGATGAAATCAACCTCGCTGTGTACAATACTACAATATGTGATCTTCAACAACATGCTGATGAAATTTCTCGTAGGAACGTAATAGAATTAAATGCAGCAGATGCTTAGTATAAAAGCAATAATGAAAGAAAAATACCGTAAGATTAGTGCTGACCGCAACCATATGCTTTGCCACAGCAGATGGCCTGAAAATAATATGGCAATTGTGAGAAGATAGTTTTTTCTTTCATCATTCATTCATTTGCAATAATTAGTTATAAAGATGCTAACATTATGTAGTTTTCCTTAAATGTTTTGACAGCAATCCAAATATTTTCCAAACCAAATCCCATATTTCAATTACCGTACAATTGATAATGCTAATATCCTGAAACAATTTGCTAAATTCAAATACTATTTGTGTAATAGTTGCACTGACCCAAGAGCAGATGAAATCCATTCCCTAAGGGTCCGAGCATTCAACATGGTTTCAGCTGTTGTAAAAGTCTTTGAAACTACCACGACTGCAAATTTCAGAAACCAACCAAACAATAAGAAACCAAAAAAGAGAGCTCAGATAAACTAAACAGCAGCAATCTTTACTGATACAAGTAACATCGCGTTATCATTTACCAAGGGTAGTTTCAGGATTCAACCCCGTGATATTTCGGGCCACATCAATCGGATCAACATTTGCAAGACTGCAGGCAGAAGAAAATAAAAGATTAAGCTGCTAACAGAATCTGATATTACAGCTTTGTAATATGTTACTGTTGTTTGCCAAAGTAATGTATGAAGTGACTCAGGCATAATACAAAATAGAAAATTCCTACTACCAGAAACACATAACCTTCAGTTAAAGAACATGTATGCCACAGAATTTCTACATTGGTGTCACATATAACAGCATCCTTGGATGGCCTGTGAATTACACACTACCATACTCCATCCCGGAGGTTTTTTTTTTTTTGGGGGGGTGGGAAAATGCATCTAGAGTGATCTACTTAGGTTTTCCACAACCACATTTTAACCAAATACATTCTCCTAAAATTCTATAATATCAATTATTACATTACTACAGACATATGACATGTCTTCAACTTATGCATGTCTTTCTTCTCCACGTTTTGTTAATTGATGAAATTTTTTGAACATATCATTCTGTGAATAAAGTTGGCCCAAATAACAGAGCCACTTGGTGACCTAGACCTAAGAGAACACTGCTAAACTTGAAATTGGCAACATATACTGAAGCATAGAATAAAATTCTTATAATACTCACAAACGCAGCTGGCGTCCTCTGGAAAATTCAATAGCCTCTGGATCTGTATTATGCCATCAATATAAACACCATGGATGGAAGCCATAAAACAAACTTAATTATTTTGAAGGGAAAAGAAAAACCAAGATTTACAATATATTGAGAAAAAAGACATTTAGGATGACACAAGTACACAACCTTTTTGAAGGGCAGTGTGCACAAATAGAGGACCCAAGAAGCTGCCACCAATACCAATAGCAACAACATCCTTCAATGCTTTACCTGTAGCTCCAACCTACAAAAACTTGTTCCTTAATAAAGAATTCAGGCCTAACCTTTCCAAAAAGGGTAACTAAAAAGATTAGGTGCATTACCCAAGACCCATTGCGGATTTTATCAGAGAACTCCTTGATCTTGTCCAGCACTTTCCAAACCTCTGGGACTACATTTTTGCCATCACTCTGAATAACTGCGTCCCTTGGAGCACGAAGAGCTACATGAAGGACCGATCTATTCTCTGTACTGTTTATCTGAAGGAGAATATATGCAAATATTAATGAACTATCAAGTATCAAATAGAATTTTTGGCTTTTTCTGGTCTAAAGGCCACAAATGTGGACGGACACACCCTAATCTTAAATAGGTAAAAAAATTCAAATTGACATTTCATGCAGAATAACTAAAATGGAAATTAAAAAAGGTATTGCTGTATTGAAAGGTAAGGGAGTAAAACTTTTTGAGCATACATACAGCATTGAAACCAGCAAACTTACAAAAAGAATCAATATTTCTTATTTCATATTGGACTATGATTACGATGAACCTCAACTTACATGCTCCCCTGCAAACATGCGGTTGATCTTTTGTTTGAGACCTGCTGCCTGCATTGTGATTAATGGAAAGATTTGATAAATATTTGAATCTCCACCCCGTCTCCAGCGTGAAGGAAAATAAAATAAAAAATAAAAACCAAAAGAAAAGAAACAATGCACAAATTCACCTCTGCCAACTTAAAAAGCTTTGCAATAGTTTCAAGAGTGGCATTCTGCCGTGAGTAGTCTAACAGCAACCCATCAAACTCACTGTCGAACATAACATACAGGATTTAATACAATATCATTATTCATCTATTTTTTTGACAATAATCCAAAAACCAGAAAATTGCATGTAATAAAATTGTAACGTTTTAAAAAATCAAGAGAAGGATGATCATACACCATCATAGATTGGCACCGCCCAGCATCACTCAACAAATCGCGTAAATGGGTCTTTTTAATCTCCTCCACATTAGCCTGCACAATATTTGACATCAGATGTCGATTTTACATTCACACCACACCTTGATGATCAATGCGTCATCTACATTATTACCTTCAAGTCTTTCCAAGGCTCGGTGTCACTTATCAGAGCAGTCGAAGCCATTAATACCAAGCACTAGATACCTGATTCTCTGCGACAAATAGTGTTACATATAAAAACCAGACACCATAACCATAGAAACAGCTGCTTGACTCTTCTGATCTGTGTATTAGCAACAAAATCGGCTATAGTACAAAAATAAATTAATTTTACGTTTAAATTTCTACAAATAAAAATAAAAATTTAACGAAAAAGTATTAGACTCATCCAAAAAAAAAAAAAAGGAATTTTATCTATTTTTTCCCAGCAAAATCAAAACCACTACGTTTTTTTAATTTAAACGTAAAGATGTCTTATTCGATGATTTGACCAACAAAAGGGAAAATCAGGTGGCGCGAAAATAAAGCAAATCCAGAATCAAAACCATGAGAGCGAAAGACATTACCTTGACAACAAAACAGAACGCACATACAAAATGACGCATTAAAAAACTAAAATAGCATTAATTTCGAATAGAAAGATGTTATTGATAGCAAGAAAAAGTCCTTCTGGACAATATTTAACCAACTTTCCGACAGAAAAAAAAAAAAAAAGCGACCAACACGATCGGAACTAAGATTCGAACATCGATTTAACAAACTTGTAATCGCAATACAAAATTTCCGATGAGAATAAAAGAGAAGAGAAGAGAGATAAAGCATACCTGGAACTGGAAAGTCAGAAAGTTTACAGGAAATGAACAAAGGCAAACGGAAAAGAAGGCTTACACTTTTTTTATTATCGATGGAAAGAAGAAGAAGATAGATTTGTAGATTAAAACCGTTGGCGGTACTTGGTAATCTTAAGAGGAGGAGAGAGAAAAAAAACAAAAAAAAAAAGGGAGAAGGTTCGTTCCCAAGTGTCGTTTGCCGAATGAAATGTGTTGCCTTTTGTGACGTGGATTGTGGATCTGATGCTTGAGGTTGACGCTGTCGAGCTTTCTCTCACGAGATCCTTCCACGTGGCATTAATTTTCTTTTTCTTGAAAGGTTAACGTTCAATTTCACGCCGCCTAAGCTGGACGCATTACTGGTGATTAACGCAAATGCATTATTTATTATGAGAAAGTATAGTTTTCAGTTTGTCAATTAAGAGAATATCCAGCCCCTATCCTCGTTGACAAAGTATAGTTTTCTCCTTTTTAATTAAAAAAAAATTCTATTGGGTTTGCTTGTTTATTTTTTGGTTTTACGGTAAAACATGATTTTTCAAGGAAGAGTTAAATTAAGGAATATAAGAACCGACACTTCAATTTCATATTAATTTAGCATTCCAACGTAGAACCAATGTGTCAGAGAATATGCAAAGGAGTTTATTTATTTTTATATAAATAATCTGTGTGCTCTCTCTTATTTTTTGTCTTTTTTGTGAACAAGGGGATTTGTTGAATACAACAAATAGTCCACACGCAGATTATGATATGCAAAAGACGGAACAAATCCCACTCCTAACAAAGAAAACAAAGAATTGTTTATTTTCTGGGAATCCAAACAAAGAAAACACCAAGAAAAACAAGCAGATAGAGAATGATAATAGGTGAGAATGTGAATGACAAAAGACTCTGTCGATCTAGAATCTCTATTGCTGAAGCCTTTCAATATTTTGGTGATAGAATACTCAAATCCACTTGTATATTAAACATAAGAGGACATTTACAATGTGAATTTAGCTAAGAAGATGGAAGAACCAAAAGGAAAAAAAAAAAAAAATGGAATCATCAAGTTAAAGAAGTAGAGCACAAACTCATGTTCAAAACTCCATTTTCTGCTTCACTTCTCATTCCCTCTAATCTAGCAGGTTTCCAGCCTCTTCAATTTCTTCGCCGAACAGTGTTTTTCTGCTGCAGTTCCAATACGAAAACATCATTTTTGGCTGAATAATACCAACATATTAGTTCAGCTTAACTAAAAGAGGCAAGGCTAACTTTAGTTTTAACAGCAAGAGGATCAATCCTAAGAACAAAAAGAAGTGCAATATATTCTCACTATTTCTACAAACAGCATTATACTATTGATGCAAACTTGCCAATTCTTCCCGCTGGAGGAGGGGCTCTTGCGTCCAATGTAGTTAAAATTTGGGGTATTGAAAGGCCTCCGGAGATCACAATTTCTGTACCAAAAACCAGAATCCCTTTAAGATCCATAAACAGAAGAATATGCATATAAATAATCTATATCCAGAAACTATACCGATCCCTTCTCGGACAGATAGATTGGGCCTCAGAATATCCTTGGAACCTATCAGAAATATGTCTCCAATGTAGAGGTGATTGGAAGGCACATATACACAACAGAGTTCTTCGTCGCCTGCGCTCCTCTGAAGAATAACTGAAGAAGTGATGAATCCAAATGCGTACTCCCCCATACGCGGATGACTTATAATAGCCACTTCCTTAAAGGCATTAGAGTTCTGATCTACACGTGGGAACGAAAAAGATTTAGCAAGTTTCAAATGGGGCTCTGGAAGCTAAAAACTACAAATATGTAATGGTTTGTACCTGGTGATATTGCTGCACTTATTTGCTTTGAGGCAGCATAGATGTAGCTTACAAGTGGCATTTTCTTGATGAACCATTCCCCAAGAGTAAGAACAGAAGCTCCCAACCAGGATGACATGAAAACACCAACTAGGAAGATGAAGGTGATTGAGGTAACAAATCCAAGGCCTGCACATTAGAAGTTCAATTGTTGAAATGAAAAAAACACCAACTAGGAAGATGAAGGTGATTGAGGTAACAAATCCAAGACCTGCACATTAGAAGTTCAATTGTTGAAAAAAAAAAAAAAAAAAAAAAAAACCCTCACTAGCTAGAAAACTTGTTTCTAATTTACTCAAAATAAGCCTCAATTAAGTGTTATTCTCTGTGTGGGTAGCCAATGGTTGCCTTGTTTGAAAAAACCATCTATTTCAAACTCTTATCTCAGCCATTTTTGTAGTTCAACCAATTAATTATAGAACTTGACTGGTCAAGTTTACAATTTACTCCAAGAGCTCGACAAAGTTTTCTGTTTTCCTTAAAGTAAATCTGCTTACCGAAAATATTGATCCCCAGATGATTATAGATAGGAGAGAAGAAACCATCCACGAAACGAATGAAACCCCATGTCACATAGAATGTAATGGCCATTGGAAGAAGAATTACACTGCAAATAGGATCAGTAAAAACGTGTTTGAATTAAACTGTCTATTGTGTTCACATTTTCCAGCCTTATTGAAGCTATGAACACAGGAAACATAATTCCATTTCCATTGCAATCGTTTGACAAAAGCGAACTAAAATAATTGCACTGGTAAGAGCTCACCATCCTGTCATAAACTTCTTCGAAGCCCAGCTCCGAATGACTTTAGAAAATGCCTACACAAGTCACAAACACAAATGTGCAAACACAAATTTTATTGTAAGAGCATGAACAAGTTAGCGATCCCTCTAAGATTCAGAAAATGTTTTTTTTTTTTTTTAATTAATTTTAATCGTGATTCATCAATTTGTAAAACAATTCTGCAATTCTCATCCAATTTTCTCATATTTTTGGCAGAATCGAAGATCTAGAGAGGGAAAACAGACCTCTCGGCCAGAGTGATGGGGTGTGACGGGAGGATGAGACGCCAATGGGGACGACGATTTGGAGCCGCCATTGCCAGAGATTCCTGCAACTGGGATCAGGAGCTCTAGATCGTGACCATCCCTATCCCTCTCTCTCGTCGCCATTTTCTCCTTGCGTAATTCTTTTTTTCTTTTTCTTTTTTCTCTCTTCCGATTTTCTATACTATTGCCCTGCCCCGAGTTTGTTAGCGAAACTTGGACTCGTTTTAACAGAAATTCAAATTTCAACCAATCACAGTACATCAAACGACGTAGTTTAAGTCTTGAAAATTACATATCTAATTATAAAGCAATATAAAGGTAGATCAAATACAAATTATACATAGATTTATAAGCATCAGTCACCATTTACAAAAAAAAAAAAAAAAAAAAAAAAAAAAGCCACACTTAGTAGAAGGCAGAGAATACTGAAATTCCCATTTCGTCCACAATAAGAATAAGCACAACCAAAAACTCCCTACACATTTATTCGTTAACTCTTTATATTCCCATTTCAGGTGCTCCCAGAAGCGTAGTTGCAGCCATTGTAGCCTGCAAAAGAGAAAAACAAAGAAGATCAGAAATCTAAAACGAAAAAATAAAAACGAAAAATCTAATAATAAGAGAATAAAAACTACATACTGGGATTATTGGAAGAGAGAGTGGCAGTTTGTGAGAAGTCACAATTCCATGGATTCCTTCCAGCAGTCTGGTAAAGCATATTCATAGCATAAGCAGCATGTGATTGTACTGTGTTTGGTTCAAAACAAGCACCCCCCGGTTGGATTGGACTACAATCCAATCCAGCTGTTCCACAAACATAATCTATATTCGCCTGCAACTGCACATTTGAAACTCCCGCCTTTGGCACACACCACTCACCTGTCTTCGCCTTTGGTGCGGGATTCGGATTCGGATTCGGATTCGGGTTTTCTGGGCTCTTTGGGGTCGAGGGACTCTGAACCAAAAAAAAAAAAAATGTTAATTTTGCTAGCAAAACGACAACTTGTTATACAAAACGACATTCAATCCTGACCTTACTGGGGCTGCCGCTGCTGCTCTTTGAGAGGCCAACATCGTAAGTCATGGAGAGGTCAGGTTTGAATAAACCAAAGGCTCTTTCGGAAGCAGGACCTGGTTTTAAGTCTTCGTCGTACAAAGCGAAGAGGTAGGTGTCTACTGATTTTCCCGGCATCAATGGAGTTCCGACCATGGATCGAAGGTGAGCGATTAAGTTACCGTTATAAGCTTTGGCGTTTTCCACGCTTGGGCCCACCTCGTTGCTGTCTCCCTTGTAGGGCCAGCCCGTTTCTGCCACCACAATCTCTACGTTTTTGAAGCCCAACGAGTTTAGTGCAGATCTGATGGCATCTACCTGTAAATATTGGATTATAGGTCAGGCCCAAATCAAATTGGCACGGCCCAAATTTGTCAAATATAAAAGAATGTACCACATTTTCTGAAAAATAAAATTTTGACACCCCCACTAATTGATTTAATTACACCCGGATACCCTTACATGGCCAATTTTTTCAAAACTAATCCAATAATTAAAAAAAAACGTATTTTATAGAATGAATATATATATATATATATATTTTATAAAATGAATATTAATACTTTACAAAGTATTTAAAGTTAAGCTGATTTTTGTTTTTATTTAGGTTTAAGTTTAAGTTTGTTTTATTTTATAAATAATTTTGTTTAAATATTAACTGTAGTTTTAGAACTTTTAAAAAATTTGGTGATTGAAGAATGGATAATCAGTTCCCTTTGTTTTCTGAGTAATGAAGTTCCCTTTCAAAAAAAAAAAAAAAATGGAATAATCAGTTCAAAATAATAATAATAATAATAATAATAATAGAGTAATTTGACTCAAAAAAAAAAAATAGAGTAATTAAATCGATAGTACTAAAAATGTTATTTTTCAAAGTATAAGGCAGTTTTTGCTACTTTTGACAAATATAGGTACGAAAATGTAATTTTGCCGACAATCATCATAGATGATAGAGCTTTTTTATTTTTTGGGTAACTCATTGACGATAGAACTCACCTGAGCATCAAACATGTTCATGTACTTGATCTTGGTGTTAGGGTCGAACCGTCCCTGGTTCGGTTGAAAGAGACAGAAAGCTAGGGTTTCGGCTCTCGGGTCGTCCCGGTAAGCGAAATACGGGTAAGGATTGATCGAAAATGGAGAACCAGTGGCGTTGTTGAATTCCAATAGTCCACGCAACACTTGAACGAAGTCCGGGTGGAAGCTTCCGGCAGACGGCGGCTCCGATTGCCGAAGCACCGCCATGGAATGGACCGTGGAAACCTTGATCTTTCCTCCTAAAGAAGCGGAATCGAGGGCATTTTGGATATTCTGAATCGCCGGAAGAAGCTGGTTCATCAGATTCTGGTCGTTGGAGGTAATCACCTCGTTTCCGACGCTGATCAAGATAATCTTGCTCGCCGGGTAGAAGGGGACAACATTGGAGTTAATCCAATTCTTTGCGAAATTCGGGTCGGAAGCAAGCGCCGGGATGTCACCATTCGCAGCGCCGATAACGATTCCGACTCCGGTGTTTTCTAGGGCTTTGATGATCGCCGGATCGGAGCCGTACAGTCGGACTTTCTGAATTGAGGTTGATTGGAGTAGCTTCGCGGTGGCCGACGGCGGCGGGATGTTGTCGGCGACTTGTCCATAGTTTACGCCGATGAAGGATTGGCAATCTGCAAAATCAAGAAATATCAAGTTATGGAGGAAGAAAATCTAAAAACTTGAATTTTCTTGACAACCAAATAGAACAATTTCTGTATTCTTTCCAAACAATAACTGAATCCAAAGAAGAACAGAAGGAAAGCTCCTAAATTCGAAACAGCCAAAAAGAACAAGAATTGAAACTTACGTGCGAGATTAAGAGCAAGAAAGAGAGTAAGAAGGAAGCAAGATGAAGCGGGAAGAATGATCATGGCCATTTCCGAATACCGCTCTCTGTCTCGCAAGTTCCAGAGTTTGGCCACAAGAAATAGAGAGAGGGAAAAGCCAACAGGGGGGCAAATTAGGAAAGTGAACTTTCTTGGTGGGTAATAACTTTAAGAAAAGTAGCAAGAAGTTCAAATTCCACCGTTTCAATGGAATCTGAAAACAGGAAACGGGAACTTATGCGACGCGTGGAGTTTGACAAAATGTTACTTCTTAGACAAAGGGAAAAGGGTGAGGCCTTGGGCATGAAAATATCTCAATACATCGAGCATTTATTTTTGTAAAAAATATGATATAAATATTAATATCGATATCTACATAATTTTAATATAATATTTTTTTTTTATTTTTTTTTATATTTTTTGTGATATCAATATTAATATTCCTACGATATTTTTATAAATTCAAATATTTTTGTTAATTGTGATATTTTAATCTTGGTATTGAGAGAGTGATAGAGTTACTTTATTGAGTAAAAAGATCGGATTTTGTCCAAAGTGACGTAAATACCCTTTCAATATGGCCGTTACTAGCCGTTTGGACGACGAACTTATGAGCTGTCGTTTGTCGGTAGCAATTATTATTAGGCACGTGTATCCAGTGAGAGGCTCTTTTATAACTTCCATGTCACCGAACACAGAACAGAGTTTTTTTCTTTTTTTATTTTCTTTTAATATTTGAAGTCACAGGGATTTTTACTTACCAACTAAGAAACAGCGATGCTGTTGGAGAGCGTGAAATTTCAAGCTCAAAAAGAAAGCAAAGGATTATATGTCAGTCAAAAGAGCTTACCCTATAATTGCAGAATATTTAGTTACTTTCAGGAACAATGGCACAAAGGTGGAAGAGCTTTAAGCTTTTTGAAAGGTATAATTGGTGCACAAGCATTCTCAGAAAGAATAACAATGGAAAGAAGTTTCCAACTTTCACACACTCCGTTACCAAAAAAAAAAAAACTTTCACACACTCAAAATTTCCATTTTCAGCTTTCTACCTACTTATTCTTCCCTATTTCTCGCTTATTGTAGCACATTTTTCTAAAATCAATATTTTTAAATAAATAAAAACATGAATGATTACCCTACTAAGTTTAAATATATAAACAAACTTTTAGCTCTCATAATCATAAAAAAAAAAATAAAATTATTGTCTTGGTTCTCTCATCAAAGTTCAAAGTACAGAAGTACGTATACCTTGCTTCATTACCGGGACTTCTGCCAACTAGCCCTCTAGCACTACTCTATGCAACTTTTAGACCAACAAGATTAAGTAAGCTCAAAGTTCGTAATTGCCCTCGCTTCTCAATCTAAAGCTTCTTCTATTATTAATTTTTTGAGTGTGTGATGGGCTCAGTGGTTGCTTAAAGCTTGGAGTCCTGGACACACACAAAACCGAAAAAAGGAAAAAGTAGACAAATATAAAACACAGAAAATTGCACTTTTCTCTCTCTTTCTGCTGACAAAACAGAGAATAGAGTGCTTGCCACTGTTGTATCAAGAACAATTTTTCTACAGTGTGGTGGGGCGAAGGGTTTTAGCGCCGTGTTGTGTTTTCTAGAGTGAGAAAAGGTTAGAAAATAGGGAGCTTCTAAAAACAATGGGAAAAAGAATAAAATAAAAAAAGGAGAGACGACTGAGAAGCCAATTTTTTCAAGAAAATTAAGTTTAATATCAGTTTTGGATTTTTCTTTGTTTTATCTCACATTATTTAATTTTTTAAATTTCTATCAAGTTTTTTTCGAGCCACAGCATGTTGGCTCTTGGATGTGCTTCAGACTTGGTGTGCCGCGGTGCTCGATTCCTCAGGCCACAGCACGCCTTCTAGGTATTCTCTTTATCGGGACATCAAGACTTGTGGAATTAGGCAGATCAAAACACACTATTATGGTCAAAATTTCCCTTAAAGGATAATTGGCCTAAAGCCCAATTTCTTCAGA
>WUAT03026808.1:0-14153 GCA_010015005.3 Ulmus americana
CCCCCCAACAAGATCCTATAATTTTTGAGTCAAATTATGAACTTATTTCCATTCTTTTTCAAACCTACTTTTAACCATATCATAGGATGATGAAAAAAAAAAAAAAAGGGGATGGGATTGCTAAATTTTTCCAAAAGACAAGTTGAAAATGACACAAACCGACCATGTGTCTTTGGGCTAAGATGAAAGAAAAAAACACATCTTTTTAGGAAAATAAATTGTACATTGGATAGGATTCCATTACAACAGTTAAAAGAGTAGGATTGTAGAGAGCTTATATTTGATTTACCTATTTGATTTGATACCATACTAATCTAATCAAATAATAAAGTACAATAAGAAGAGAATATTATGTTATATTATTTGAATTGGTAAACGCCTTTATTTTCTTTGTTCTTTTTTTCTCATTGTGTATGTGTTTGCCAATAAGTGGGGAACAACTAATATTAGAAAGTGATCCCAACCAAACCCTTCACACACACACACACACAAACTAATATTAAAAGTGAAATGACCATATTGGTGTTTTGCTACCATTTAGAGTTTATTGTTTGCAAAATATTTTTTTTTAAATGTTAAAATTTAATTTTATGATACTATGAGTTAAATGCTAAATTTTTTTTTAAAAAATTCAAATATCCTTAGTAAGGTAAAACTAATTTTATAATTTATAATAATCTTACTAGTCCCATGAGAATAAAAATTTGGCATGGAAATATCAATCCCCATTTAGAGATTTAAATATAAATTAGTAATTTTCATGCAATTTAAAATTTATCTTACCATATTAAAAGTATTATTAAAAAGTTTCAAACTATTTGGTCAACAAAAATTTTGATTCAAGATATTCGAAGTAACATCAAGTTCTAAAATTACAATGGTGACTTTTGCAATTACAAAGTATTTTACATTTTAGGTTAATTATCATAAATACCGTCTTTTGTTTATTCGAACGGAAACTTTACTCTCATTGATTTTTTTCGTTACTAAATTCCCATGTTATTATTCACTAGCATTTTAGTTAAAAAATACGCCCTAGTTTTGGGGCACTTTTATTTACAAATGTCAATAAATAGTAACACGAGGGGTTTAATGACAATTTTTTTTTAATAAAGGTGCAAAATGTTAGTTTGAATAAGTGAAAGGGGGCATTTGTGTCAATTAGTCTAAAATTTAAAAACACAGATGTATTATGAATTAACTTTAGGGGCAATTTAGTCACAAGGGATGAGACATTTTGTCAAATAATATGTTGGTGCAGAAACTAACGAACCAAAATGAGTTAACATTCTAAAAAAAAAAAGCATCAATTATGCACATAATATTAAAACATAGAAAATAAAGCAAAAGATTGAGATTAGGTGGAGTTAGTACAGTGATTGAAAATGGGGACCCTCTTTCATTTTGTTCCCCTTTTTCCTTTTAGATATTTTCACATTACTGTTTTCTTTGTTTGATGAGTTAAGTACCAATTCTTTTCCTAAAACTATATATCGATTGTGACATATGTAGGATTTAAATATGTACCCTTTCATATTCATAATTGACAATTAAGGATATATTCAAGTCAAGATCAACAAATCTCCTTGATGTTTAATTTTTTTTCGCTATGTTATTTTTATAGTTTCTACAGTAATCATGTTTGGTGGTTGATACATTAATCATGTTACTATAATATCATTTTTCTTCAACTTTTCATTATTTAAATTACGAAAAAAACACTTAGAATACTACTCTAATAATAATATTCAAATCACTAAAATATTAATCATGTTTAAATCGTAACTCATTGTTTAGAATAGAGTTATTGGTAGCAAACCCCGCTAAACTTTTTTCATTAGCTACTTTTCACCCTGAAAAAATTATTTTGGCACTTTAACCTTGAACTTTGCAATTATTTATCCTCCTTCCCACCATCTTCTCCTCTTTTTCCTCCCTTTCCCTCTCTTCTAATCCCTCTGCTACTTTTTTTTTTTTAAAGTTAATTTTTTAATATTTACTTTTTATGATTTTATTATTTATAATTATTATGTTTAACTTTAACTTTGGTTTCTAATTGCCAACCGTTTCAAAGTCTAGGGTTTAAATTGCCAAGATTTTTTTTTTCAGGGTTAAAAGCGCCAAATTGACTATAGTTGCTGGGCATAGTGCCAATAGCCCTTTATAATATAACATAAAAATCCTTTTTTGTGAATAAATTCCCTCTCATTTTTTTGCACTCAAAAGGGTAAAACAAACCTAGATACCCTCATAATTTAGGATGCTTTTATATTCACTGCTAATACAATAACAATATTTTGATATTTTTACCCTTTAATTTTGATTGAAAAAATAATAATACATTTGAGCAATATATATATACACTCTGGATATAAGATTTTTCCATGGAAAAAAAAAAATACTAAAGAGAATTTTATTGATTATTTCCCAACTTTCATTCAATCATGGATTGAATCTATTAAAATGTAATGCTCTATTTATATTCTGAATTTCGTTTACACAAGGGGTTTGCAATTTTGTATTGTAAATCTTGATCAACAACAGCTTTTTTTTTTTTGGCTTAAAATTTCAAACCCATAATTTACTGTTATAGTTTACATAATGCTATGGAAAATAAAAGGAAAAATAGAACCCCACGCCCTCAACATAATCATAAAAATAATGAAGAAGAAGAAGGTTGAAGCAACCTCAAACCTCCAAATGTACAGCAGAATCGAGCCTGATGCGATCTAGCCGAACAGTTCCAAGAATGTACTCCGGCAACTCTGCCTCTTCCTTTGCCTGCTCCACAGTAGATGCAAACACAAACATGACAAAAGCTTTTCATCAGTCACACAAAGTTTGGAGATGCTCAATCTCACAAGTAATATATAAGACAATAATAACATTTGATAATCTATTATTTCATTTACTATGAGAGGAAAAACACGTTACATGAGATTGATGAAGGCTGTAAAAGTCACAATATAAGATGAAGAGAACAAACCAAAAACAACAAACTATAGAAATGAATAGCGAAGCTGGGCCAAAAAATACCAGAAAAAACAAAGAACAGAAATACCATATGGGTCTGTTCTTTTTGTGATTTGAACAGTATTTTGGTGATTTAAACGAGATTTTTATTTTGGTGATTCAAACGGGATATTTGAACAGTATTCTGAAATGGTGCAAGAGAAATAGGGAAAAGAACGTGGCCCAAAACAGTATTCAAATAACAAAATTAGAATATGGCAGAATAGCAAAAAGAACGGAGCCAATTGAAGAAGAAAAAACTAAAATACACAATTATAAATGAGAGGTTGGTGTAAATTATGCAAAACTTCAAGAGAGGTCAGTGTAATTTATAAGGAGGTTCCTCTAACTAGTTTCAATTAAGGGGAGGTCATTATAAATAGTTTCGGTCAAGGAAATGTTCTTGTATTATGCCCAAACTAAGGGGCAGTTAGAAAGAAGCAAACCTCTATTAAAATTGCCAGGTCAACTACTAAGCTAGTGACATATCCCAGGACAAGGCCAATAACACTTCTTGCCACTGATGATGATCCGATGTCCACGTCGATCTGCAAATTAGAGGGTAGGCAGGTAATTATTATCATATTATATGAACATTTAGTTTAGTAAACATTGAAAATTACACACCTCCAGAAAATTGTCTTGTCTGAGGTAATTGCAGGTGACAGCTTTTCCCAGCAAGCAAGCTTTTGTTCCAACGGCACGCTTGACCATCCAATATCCCTTTACCATTCATTAACCAGAATTGACTCAGTATTGTATATCCTAGTCACAAGTACTTTTGAAATTGTAGACGACTTATACCTTTACAATACTTGGAATTAATTTGAATCTTGCATCCCTGTACATGTCAGTACCATTCGCGAATTTGGCCAACAAGGAATTCTTATTTGGAGGCCTTTCGGCAGCATAGTAAAGTACCATACTGTAGTTTGGTTTTGCTGGCACCTGGAACATAATCAAATATATATTTACAACAAGGAGCTGAGAAGAAATTATATCACCAACGAAATCTTTAAATTAAAACATTGATCGAGTATTTCAGGCACATACCTGGAGATTAATGACAAGTACAAACGGAAGTTTCTTCCCAGATTCTGACTGGAATTAAGAAGGATATCATTAAAATGGAAAACGAAACTAAAAGAAGGGCTGAAGGCCAATGGAAACTTTCAGGAGTGGCCAACAGCAAAAAGACCAACATCTATGTAAAATAAGCTCATTTAGTTCTTTCTCTAAGCATGGCTAGTAAGTACAGAAAAAATTACCATACAACTAAAACTGGAAGAAATAGCTTGTTGTTAGAAGATATTTAACAACAACAGGCTTTCTTATGCCCAATGTTTCATTAAATCATAATTACAATTTACAACCCTCAAAACTAATATTTTTTTAATGAGTATGATATATTAACAATCATTGCTTTCCCCAAGTGCACTAGGGATATTGAACTCACAATGCATCCAAACCATCAAATTAAGCAGTTGCAGGTATTATAAAATGGAACCGTTATGCAATATAGTGCATATTGAAGATTATATTTGAAATAAATGCGGAATTCATTGTTCACTTTTTACCCATATTGTATTGTATAAAAATAAGGTTAAAATGAGTATGAGCAAAGCATATCTACCTGAAGAAGACTCTTAGGATGCAGTGCAATCTTATCTACTTTATTATCGACTTTGAACCAATCAACAGCCAGGAGCTTCAGGAGAGGATCTCCTCCCTTTACCTACAAACGCACATGAATTTTTTTTATCTAATCCGCAGAAGTAATGTATATTACTTAATCATAGACATGCTCTGTATCATTATCCATTTGTTGATTTTATATAGATAGAAAACGCTAAAACAGCATGGATTCAACGCAAACTGAAGTATTCAGCAGAGCGTGCTGATGATTTTAATGCATATCTATACAGTAATAGTTGAACTTCTCACCAACCACCTTGTCTCCAACTTACTCTTGCTAGACCTAGCTACTTTTAAGAAGATGAATGAACTAGTTACATTCTACTTAAAATATGTAACAAAGAAAACTAACAAGACTGCGTACAATCACAGAAATACAAACGCTGAAATTCAGGTTGTAATAGTGAACCACGTCATCTAGAACTAAGTCAACACATTTTCATTTAAGATTACTAAATGATTCCATCCTCGTACACCACATTTAAATGTTCATAGCCCCTAATAATTCTAATATTCTGACTTGTAGAGAGGAAGATGATAGCCTACCACCATAAAATACAGAAAATATTATTTCAATTGGAGAAGCATGGCATGTGTCAATGGATTGAAAAGGAAATTAATACTCACCTTGGAATTGTCTTTCAGGTAAGTATTCCCTCTGATCATAAATCCCTTACCACTAGGAGAACTCCAACAGTTTGCGTCAGTCTCATCCTTTCCATGATGCAAGGAACCATGGAACTGGCTAGGATCAACTACAGCACAAACCGCATTTGGATCTAGTTCCTTGTGTGCATCTTTTGCTAAAAAAATAAGCAAAAAGAAGTCACTCTTTTGATTATGTGGTTTTGAGCAGCATGTTACACAATATGTAATATCCTCCACACTTGCTATCTCTAATTCATCAATGAATAATGCACAAAAGATATATTTTTATATTTTATATTTTATATTTCATTTCCTAAATACAGAATATAAAATATCATCACGAAGAATCAGTCAATGGTTTAAACTAGAACCTTGAATTAATAAATCCAGAAAATGACCTTTTTCTTGCCAGAAAAGAAAAGCAGCAGCATAAAATGTGGTAACAACGTGAAGCAGAATATCAGTAAAATGTGCAAAAAAAGTTTCTAAGCAATAGGAGACCTGAATTTCGCTTCAAAGCTAATATGGCCCACGAAACATTCTTCAGCTTCACCTTTGGATCCTAACAAATTTTGGAGGCAGGAAAAAATTCTGAAACTTTTCCTCAATATGATTACTCTTATTAGTTGACGTGCATTAAACTAGACACTTAGAAAAATGCATTATGAATCAAAGAAAACCTTCTGATCAACTTCGTCGTCATCACTCTCTTCTTCTGATGATGATGAGTCTCCGGCAATTGCATCATAGAACTCATCCTGTGCTTCTACCTCCTCACTTTCTCCATTGGAAATTGAAACATCAGAATTTTTTGACTGTATAACTGTAGTGACTGATTCAACTTTAAGTGCAGGATTTGCACTAATGTATTCCTTAAGACCTGAAGATTAACAAAAAATAAATTACTTTTCAATAAAACTTTTGCCAAAAACTAAGAATAAGACAAATAGCTCTCAAATACATGGTGGGAAAAGATTGTGGCTTGCAAAATTCAAGAGTGAAACCAGTATTGAGAAATTTTAGTAACAGGAAAATTAAGAGCAAAAAGTACAGGCAACAGAGTTGAGAAGAGTTGATTTGGATGCAAAGGGTAACAGGAAATTAAGGGGATTAAAGAAAGGCGTCAGGGAAGTAGGAGGAAACAAGTTTGTACATGGTTTGACTTCAAAAGGCTTTAACAAGAAATGATACACTTAATTTTGTTGCAATGTGAAGAAAATTAGGAAGCAAAAACTATCTAGCAGATGACGAACAAATAGACAGTTCCTATAGTAGGTTTTCAAGTGTTGATAAGGATTGGTCTTGCTTCTCATTTGCTATGGTCACCATGGCATAAAATTGAAAACAAAATCTATTTAGTTCAAAACACTAATTATTTTCTAACCTGCCACTTGGCACAATAATGCATAAGGTACACTCTTTTCGAACTTTGAGCAATGATTTTTCTTCCATCTACACCAGCCTGTTGAATGTATCTCTAAAATTTGCGTCACAAGGCATTTAGGAGTTGAACCCATTGCCGTGTTTAAGTTTCTTATCTCCCAAGTTGACGCTATAAACAAATTATAAACATTAAAGAAAAAAACCAAGTCAATGTAGGTCTGTTATAAACAAACTATAAACATTAAAGAAAAAAACCAAGTCAATGTAGGTCTGTTACATTCTTTTGAGATTTTATTATCTTAAGTAGACAAGCATCATTTGTAAAAACAATAAACAATAAATCAAAGATATGCATATGTGTGTGTGTGTAGGGAGCTTGTACAATATAGATTATTTTTTACACTACTAATAGAGATTTCACTATAACTTTCAACCACAATATAGTTTTTAAAGATTTTTTGATATGTTGTTCTCTAATATGTTAAAAATGTCCCTGAATAACAGTTTTACAATTGAGTTTAGTCAGTAAAGCATCTAAATCAAAACTCATATTGTAAAACAAGGGATAACATTCTAAAGGACAACATATTCAAAAATTTGTTGTGATTAAAAAGTTATGATAAAAAAGAAAACTCTCATTCATGGTGTAAAAAGAAAAAAAATCACTATTCTACAATATATATTATTCATCAACAATACCTCCACAGACAATGACCCATAAAGCTATTTGAAGACTTCCAAAAATTTACCAAAAAACCAAGAGCCACTCAATTCTATAAAAGAAGACGCAGAGCTTGAAGAAAGACGGAGAGGGTTTTGGAGAAGGCTTCTGGAATGGTGGTAATAGGCACTGCCTTTCTTCAAGCATCGCATCTCTTTTTATAGAACCAATTGGCTGTGGCTCTTGGTGTTTTGGTTAATTTTTGGAACTCTTCAATCAGCTTTGTGGGTCTTTGTCTGTGGAGGTATTGTTGATGAATAGTATCCAACAAAAGTTTTGAAATTATTGCTTCTTTTGATTCTTTACACTGAGGTAACTTGCCCTATTCATTTGTTAGGCATTACACTAATTGAAATATGTGCTTGTGAGTCACTATGAGTGAACAGGAAGAGCAGTTTCTTGAATAAATATGCACATAAATATATTTTACTAATAGAATTTATGACTATCATCAATTCCAATCAAGGGAGAAAAGGCAGGCATGTAATTTACCAGTTAGAGAGAATTTATGCAGTTATATCATCATAATCATTACTATTCTTATTTTTTAAGAATAGTCTATTTGGAAAGCTTTGGACTAAGCAAAAGAAGTTTCTTACGATTAATTTTTGTACGATGATATCTAGATGTCGGAGGCTTCTTTTTATGAACAATTGGAAATTGCAAGATCGCTGCATGAACAGTAAAATAGCATACGTCAGCTAAATAACAGGCAAACAGCATCTTTCTTTTTGATGAAAAAACAGATAATAGTTTCACAGAAAAATTTAGTGGTCTCAGATACTAAATAGCTCCAATTAATCACACCTCTGTTTTTCACTTTCATAGCATCTAAAACTTAAGTTACGGCCTACTTGACATCATTATGCGGCCAAAATAAATACACAATTCTAGCAAGTTGATCATCATAGTCAAGTTCTCTTACTATATGCTCCATCTTGTCCACGGAACCATTGCCTGGAGAAGATGAAATCTCTTTTGGAATGCCACCTGAAGAACATGAAACATAACAGATGAATTTCATGTTAACAAAACAGATGGAACAAAGAGTAAAGTTATTCTGCTTAAAATGATTTTGTAGCCAATAAATTATGAATTCCAGTAGATTCAAAGCATTGTATTGAGAGGTAGATGACTAAAATTTCAATGCGAAACAGTTATAATATGCACAAGATACTGATCTTAATATCATTGCCTTTTAATTCATTAATCGACATCAAATATTTGTGGAGAGTCCACAATACATTCAATGAAACCAGATAAAGATATTCCTAGTATTTAAACATCCAGGGAAGGATAGTTAAACAGAGATCCACATGGTTAAACAGAGAGAGCAGCATTCAAGTCTGACATAATGCAAATATGAAATAGAAGCCAAAAGTGGGAAAGAAAAGTCCATCTTCAATTTCCTGCTATCAATCTAATCAAGAAACACAAAAAAGCATAAAAATTTAGTATACGGTTTTACTAAAAAAACAAGAGTATGAATGACAACTAGAAAGCACAGCATGCAGTTCTACAACCATCTGATTGAGAAGCAGGTAAATAAAAACGGTGGCAAGGTTGAAATTCTGAGTTCTAACAACATTACCTAGTAAGATATTTTGGATCATATGTCCCATAGACAACATCATAGTGCCCATCATAAGAATCCACCAGTTCTAAGTCACCCGTCAGCGCATCCCACCTTTGAAGATAAAATCATTAGACAGAAGCTGATTGATCACATAACTCATAACTGAACCCCACTTACTCATATCTCTGATGTCTCTCAAGGTTTAAAACCACTTCGAAGGCAGTATCAGCATTTGCATCGACAACGGCAGTAGCCTTCACAATAACACTTTTAGTATTCTACAAACAGTGAAAAGCTAATAAGGAAGGATCCTGAACATTATTAGCTTTTGAAGTTTACCACTGGAAGTTAATGTACCAATGAAAAGAAAGTAACATGAATGATGATTTACCTGGGAGTCAGCAACATCTTCAAAGATTCTAACACCTGAAAGCAGAAAGACAAAAGGTATGAAGTAGTAGAAACTCAAAAGAACATATTCTACCATCCAGAATCAAGATGAGAGTAATTCTGAAAATTCTTATTCATTCACTTTAGGGTACACAGCACAAGCCTATTTATAGATACAATATTTCACATATTTTAGGAAAGAAAATACACAGCTATAATTAAAAATCAAAACAGTCAATCTCCTATATACAAACAATCCCTCTAAATAATAAATCTCCTATGTTAAATATTGCATCAGCAATTATTTAGAGAGATTGTGCGTATACCCTTGTTGCCTTGTGCTCAGCAATAATTTAGAGAGATTGACTGTTTTTTTTTTAATGGAAGAGATTGATTGTTTTGATTTTAATTAGCTGTATATTTTCTTTCCTAAAATAAGTTGAATTTTGTATCTATAAATAGGCTTGTGCATTATACCCATCTACTGTTTTTCCTTTTCCTTTTTACGTAATATAATTATGATCAGAAAAGCTCAGCAATGTCAAATAACATACAAACAACCAAAACATAGTAACAAGTACCCATAAGAGAAAAAGAGGTCATAAATATTTTTAAAGTTATGTTCTAGCAAGTATATTTTACAAGGCTAATACTAGAATACCATTAATTGTTCGAATGCATTTCCATTCATGTGGCTCAATTGCATCACCGACGTCCCCGTTGAAGTACCCATCTGACCTAGCATTAGCAAAGAAGCTTGAGGATTGGCGCAAAAGCGTCTCTGGACCTGAAACAGAGAGATATCTCGGATTTTTTTAAGATTTCAGAAAATATTCAATATATTATAATGAATGTAAACTAAGAAAAATACATATGTAGCAGCAAATACATGTAAAACGGTACATATACAATACCTTGCCCAATTTTGATAAGCTTTCGCAATCCATGCGCATATCTTCTTACTCTAGGCCGATGTCCATCCAGATTAATCCTTTCAATAAGAATTTACCAAGATATAAGACATTAACCACATGAGAAAATATTAGGGATAATTTTGTCGGTGGCCATTGACTTGTGTTTTCGGTTCTATTTTGGCTATTGACTTGTGATAGTGTAGCGATTTGATCATTTTTTGCACAAATTGTTGCACCAGTGGTCATTCCGTCTAATTCCATCCACGTGAATGGCCAAAGTGGAACAAACTTCAATTCCATTTTGGCCATCCACGTCATCACTTAATGCCTCAAAATGGACATAGTTTGACGAAATGACCAAATCGCTACACTTTCAAAAGTCAATGACTAAAATGGGACTGTAAACACAAGTCAAGGGCCATGCGCGTTATTTTCTCAAAATATTATCCTTCAAACATGCACATTGAAGATAATTGAATCAAGGAGATAGAAAATCAAGCTTTTTTTTAACGTAGACCATATGCACACCTAAGAAGCCGGGATCATTAACACAACCAAACTTTTCCCCATGACTAGTGTTTAGAATTATATTATACTGAATTGAACCAGCACAAACTGCAACACATCTCTTTGACATAAAAAATATATTTGATATTTCACAAGAGACCTTTTTAAGGGTAACATCAGAAACTAGGTTTCACTTAATTAGCACAGCATTCATTTTATCAACTTGTATGAAGTTCATCGTCAAAACAGAAAGATAAACATACTGGTCCTCCAAGTTCAGTTTGTTTCTAGCGCTACGTCCTCGTGTCAGCTCATACTCAGCCTACCAAAAGCAGAGCACCAGCATATTAAAAACAAGAATAATCAGGAAAATCTTGCAACAGGTAATTTTTAATCAAACATGTTTGCCCCTTCAAAAACAATGTTCCCGTTATCATCATAAGGACCATCAGAATGTTCAATTTGTAGGCAAAACATACAACTTACTTCATACTGTCTATAGTTAACTCTAGAAGTCACAAATTTTTTACAAAAGGATCTAGTACCTGTTGCTTGGCATGATCAAATGCTTCAATCCACTTCCGTGTTTCACCAGCCGTAGGACAGGCAATCTTTCGAAAGCAAACAATTGAAAAATATCAGTAAACAAGGAAAATGAAAATAAAATTCAAAAAAAAGAAAATAAGAAAAGTAAACAAGAATGAAAGCTAATTTCACACTAAAATTTAATGGTCAACAATGGTTCGGCATTTATTACTCCAGCTGTTTAATAGTGATGAGCAAAGGAAAATATAAAACTTCAATCTAAGATGATCTACAAATCACATCATCATCCACAACAGGAAGTGGAACAACTCTCCCAAAGGCACCAAATCAAGCATGAAAGAATTATTCAAAATGATATTTCCTTGTTCCTATAAGGCCAACCATTGCAAGTTACTTCAGCCCTTACTACCTCTAATTAATATTAAAAAAAGTAAAACTTCCATACAAGACAATTTAACAACAACTCCTGAATTTAAGAACAAGAAAAACAGCGTACCTCTCCTTTTTTTGACTCATCCAAACGACTGTAAAATCGTATCACATATACATCCTAAAAAGAAGAAAGGAACAATATGTTAAAACAAAAAATAAACATCAACTATTGAAATGAATAAAAACAGTTAAAACAAAAAACAAACTGACAAGCTCTCTACAAAAAAATGTACTGTCCTAGATTACCATGAATTTACAAATGCCTTACCCCGTGATTGACCTTTTGACGTCCTAACTCTTCAATCACAAGTGCGGGCCCAACAACACCCTTCCTTATAGGTTTCTGGCCAAAAAAGAAATAGTAAATAAAGTATGAATTTGGGATTATATGCAAAAAAAATAGAATTTCAGGGGAAACCAATTAACCAAGCAGTATACTAACTTTGTCCAGAGAGGGAAAAAGAAACCATAAAAAAATCAGCATTTAATAAGAATTAAAAAAAAAAAAAGGAGCTTATCATGAGTTCAAAAGGGTTGACAGCCTCTTGTAGAACAGACAAATACACATACCTCTTTTTAATTTGCAAAGTGTATCCAAACATATCTAGTGAGAAAAAGGATTAAGGAAAGCCAAACTTGTTTCATACCTCTATCATATCGTAATCTCTCTGATTTCATCTTTCATGTTTTAATCTCCTCTATTTCATTCCTAATTTTTTAACAAGACCATTCTTTTTTCCCTTTTTGCTGGGAAATTCTTTAAATAAGACATGAACAGCTCAAATGGATTTAGTTATTTTTCTTCTGTTTTTATGTGTCCAATTCCAAAAAAATTCGCACCCAGAAACTCATCTGCAGCTGTTCTTCTTAGGCCAAGCATAACTCCGGACATATCTAGGAAAGTTTACAACAAACCCAACAAACAAAAACCAATTACTTACACCCCAAGAAATCACCTATTATCCAGTTGTAGAACTCCCCCCTTTGGATTTCCATTTCCATCAAAAACCAAGCTTCAAATTCCCACATTTGAAACATTTTTTCTTCCAAATTATTCAAAACCATTACAAACCCACCTCACAAACGCAACAAAACTTCACCCAGAAAACAAAAACCAATTCAAACAACAACAAAAACGAAAACCCAACATTGCAGATTCCAAACCTTCAATCACCCAAAAACAAAACAACAATCAAAACAAAAGGAGAGGGAACCTTACAATGCCAGGATTCTCATGAGGATCACGCTTGTACATCTCCACATATTTTCCTCGAATGAAGAGGAATCGAAGGTGGCAATACTCGCGCCCAATCGAATTGACGCCCAGATGATAAACCCACCCGAAAATTTCGAAAACGCCTCTCTCTTCACCTCCGGCGCTGCTCTCCGACCCGTCCTTATCCGATCCGACGCTACCCGCCTTGCCCGACGACGAAGAATTCATTGTCGTATGCGACCTTCTTCTTCCACACCCGCCTCTCCCTCTTACGTTATCGAAACACAAGCTGATCTCCGTACGAAACAATGGAGGAGAGAGAAAGAGAGAGAGACAGGTCAGACAGGTGAGAACAGTGGAGACGACAGACGAGCACTGCTAATTTTTCTCATCATCATTATTATTTATTTAACTTATTTTTCCTACAAAAAAAAAAAAGGTAGCATTTTGATACAGTTGGTCCCTTAATTATACAAGGGGGAAATTACACGCGTACTTCTAGTTTGACAAAATATCATAAAGATCTATAGTTTTCAAAAATATCAAAACTTACTCATTTATTTAAGGTTAATTGGTGCAAATACCTCTCAATGTTTACACGTTTTTACATGTTACCTCCTAAATTCAGAAATTGGCCTGAATAATTTCTGAACTTGTATTTTTTTGACAAGTTTATGAGGATATTTATATCAAAATTGTCAAAAAAAAAAAAGTAAGTTCTGAGGATATTCGGGTTAATTTTTGACTTTGGAAAGTAATATGTAAAAACGCATAAACATTGGGGCAGTGTATTTGCACCAATTAGCCTTTATTTAATATAAATTTTATTATGTACCCCGAAAACAGTTTGAGCCCTTAAAAATACATCTTTTTAAGATACCTTCCCATGAGGTTTAGGTAATTAAAACGACTTTTTATCCTTAAAAAAATGTCAAATCGTTTTTCAAAGGTATCATAATAAAATTTGTATTAAATAAATAAATAGATTTTGATATTTTTTAAAATCAAAATTCTTTTCTGACATTTTTTCAAACTAGATGGTACAAAAGTATAATATTCTCTTATACAAAATAACAATTTGGTCACTAAAGTATTAATTTGTATCATTTTAAT
>WUAT03026916.1:0-14153 GCA_010015005.3 Ulmus americana
TCTACCGTTTAAATTTGGCACCCACCGTGGGGCCTTGACAATACATCTTCTAAAACTTACCTTACTCTATGGCAGATACTCTGCCTACCAATGACCTCGTGGCTCAGATCACCGCCTTGACCGCTTAGGTCCAAGAGAACTCCAACCGTTTCATAACTTTGGAGAATGAGAACGCGACTCCGCATTGAGAATCGAACCCTCCAAGAGTAGGTCGAGCAACTCTTGGCTATTGAGTCTACACCCCAGCAGCCTCATGACTCCAAGTTCCAGGTCATGGTTCCTCCGATTCAACCCTTGGTGACTCTAAAGCCCGGGAGCTCATCAACTTAGCTGACTGCCCTTCAGTCTACCATCACCAACATATCTATGTCCACGCCTGCCAATTCCATGGTTGACCTCGCCATGTCTCAAACCGGGTCAGCAGGGATCCTTACTCTCCATACTACGACAAACTCATTTATCCTATCGACCTGGTTGCCACCATTCCAGCCGATGCCCACCTTTGACTTTCTGGCTCTAGTCTATACTCTAGTTCAATTAATGACTGGTCCAGTCTACCAACCTCTTCTACCTTTCACCAGTGCCTTCAGCTCGGCTCTACATTAAGTGTTGAGTGGAGGACCATTGCCACCAATCACCACCAACGCCAGCTTCTACACATCCGCCATGTTTCCCATGAAGCAAGTTGGCATAAATGGAAGCTATGATCCAGCGGATCCCTAGGGTCCTAACCCCACTCAAGAAGAGTCTACTGTATAGTTACACAAATTCCCAGTTCGTTGACTCCATCGCACTCCAAGGAAATTCTCCTTTTCTAATATGAAGCTCTATGATAGAACAATGGATCCAACCAATCATATTGCTTCCTATAAGCAGAGGATGTTCATAGTGGCCATACCATGAGAACTTCATGAAGCTTGCATGTGCAAGAGCTTTGGGTTCAGCTTGATGGGACTAGCCCTACAATGGTATACTAATCTACCAAACAACTCCATCTTTTCCTTCGCCCAGCTCACGGACACCTTTGTAGAACAGTTTGCCAGCAGTAATAAGCTAGACAAACTCTTAGGGGACCTCTACAGAGTCCTGCAGCGTCTCAGCGAGCCACTTCGTGACTACGTCAGACGCTTTAACGGAGAAAAGGTCTCCTTTTAATTGTACAATCAAGAGACTACAGTCGACACTTTCTGGAAGGAACTCCTTCCTGACTGAAAGTTCAACAAAGAACTCACTAAGTTCAACTACACCACGTTGGAAGATGTCTTAGCCTGAGCTTTGGTCGAGATCATATGAGAAAAAGTCGAGCTCTATTGTAGTCGTCATTCATCCTACTACAATTGCACTGAGGAACAGTGTCCCAACTGACCCTTCGAACCGTCCAATAAATGGACCAATACTTGTACCTCTGAGCCCTACTATGAGGCACCGAGAAGAGGTCCAATGTGTGACAGCTGTCGCCTGCTTGACATACCATCGACCAGGTTGAATAACCACTATACACCTCTGGCTGACCACACCCAGATCCCAAAGTATAACCTTAACGTCGAGCCCATGGAGGTGGTTGCTATCATGAAAGGCATGGGCAACACTGTTAGATGGCCCAGGAAGCCCAACAATCCAGATCCAAAGCATGACATTACCAAGTGGTGTGAGTTTCATGGTGAACACAGCCACAACACTCCAGACTGCATTGCTCTATAACTTGAGGTCACTAACCTAATCAAGAGGGAATACCTCCAAGATCTGTTATCTCATAAGGGGAAGAACACCCTCACCATTAGAGACAACCGACAAGATGACCAACTTGCAGAGCCAACCCCAGAGAAGGTTGTCAACTTCATCACAGGTGGTTCAAAGGTCAATGGCATCAACTACTCCACCACCAAGCATTATGCAAGGGTTGTAGTCAACCTAGAAACCAACTCTTCTCAGTTGCCATCCAACATGATTACCGATCAAACTATCAACTTTGTAGACAATGAAGCCTCAGGACTCATCAGTCCTCACCAATGATGCGATTGTCATTTCTTTGTTAATTGCCAATTGTAGAATCAAGAGAGTCCTAGTTGATAATGGATTTTTGACTAACATGTTGTTTTTGAATTCTCTAAAGGAAATAATGATTGAAAAGTCCAACATCCACCACTGCTCTACCATCCTCGTTGGATTCAATAGAGAACAGAAATTCACCATTGGCGACATCACCTTACCAATCTACACTAGTAGAGTGAACCTCCATGTAAATTTTGTTGTGTTAGATAGCCCATCAACTTACATCATAATCCTTGGTTAACCTTGGATCCACAGCATGAGGGCAGTCCCCTCCACTTTTCATTAGGTTATCAGGTTCCCCACCAAGTGGGCAATAAAAGAGATCAAAGGCGAACAAAGTACCTCCCGCGATTGCTATCGCAACACCATAAGGGACAAACCCTCTACTTTATAGCAACTACAGTCTACTTCGGTGGGCCACACAGATCTAGATCAGCCTTCCATACTGGAAGTCAATGACGTTCTAATCCACCCTGACTTGCCGGATCACAAGGTTCAAATTATAGCACATTTGAGGCTAGACCTCCGCAACAGTCTCATAGACTTCCTCAAGCAGCATCATGACTGCTTCCCTTGGTCACACACAAACATGATTGGGATCGACCTAGAAGTGATGGTTCACCAACTCTAAGTGGACCCAGACCACCCACCTGTGAAGTAGAAGCAATGCAAGTTTGCTCCAGAGCACCAACAAGTCATTAACGAGGAAGTCCAAAAGTTGATAGACATTAGGTTAGTCTATGAGGTACACTACCCTGATTGGCTAGCCAACATCATCGAAGTCCGTAAGAAGAATGGTAAGTGGCAAGTATACATCTACTTCACAGACCTTAAAAAGGCATATCCCAAGGACTCCTTCCCTCTACCACACATCGACATGTTTGTTGATGCTACCACCAGTCACGAGCTACTTATCTTCATAGATGCCTTCTCAGGATACAACTAGATCCTAATACACCTGGATGACCAAGATAAGACTACCTTCATCACCGAGAGAGACATCTTCTACTAGAAGGTCATTAATTTTGGATTGAAGAACACTGATGCAACCTACCAGCGGCTTGTTAAAAAAATGTCCGCCAACATGCTAGGAGACACCATAGAAGTCTACATCAATGACATACTTGTTAAATCTCTCCATAATGATCAACACCTTGTTCATCTTTGCCAGGCCTTCAAGGTCCTCAAAAGGTATAACATGAAACTTAATCCTACAAAGTGCTCATTCGGAGTAGCATCTGGTAAGTTCCTTGGCTACATTGTGACTCAACGGGGTATCGAGGCCAACCCCGATCAGATCCAATCAGTGATGGGCATCCTATCACGCACATGCATCAAAAATGTTCAAAGCCTAGCTGGGAAAGAGGTTGTACTCAGCCGATTCATCTCTGGATCATCTAAGAAATGTCACCTCTTCTTCACAACACTATACAAGTCTAAAGAATTCAAGTGGACTCTGGCTTATGAGTAAGCTCTCCAGCAGCTCAAGAAGTAGCTTACTTCACCTCCTCTGCTCTCTAAGCCCAACGATTGAGAGCGACTCTTCATCTATCTAGTAGTCTCCGAGACTACAGTCAGCACCGTGCTCATTTGAGAGGAGGGAGGCAAACATCTGTTAGTTTACTACGTAAGTCACTACTCGATGTTGAGACCTGCTATACTTAACTAGAGAACCTAGCTCTAGCCTTAATCATTGCAGCCCACAAGCTCAGGCCTTACTTCGAATTTCATCCTATTATGGTATTAACTACCTTTCCATTAAAGAGCATCCTACATAAGCTAGAGCTCTTCAATCGACTCACCAAGTGGGCAGTAGATACGACATCACCTTTCAGCCTTGTACCACTCTCAAGTCTCAGGTATTTGCTGACTTTACTCCTAACACTCATGTAAAGGCTGAGAAAGAACTATTTAGCCTCTCCGAGCTCCCATCCTTTAAATGGACGTTCTTAGTAGACGGCTCGAGCAACATGAATGAAGCTGGTGTGGTCATAGTCCTCACTCCGCTAGAAGGAGACCTGATCCAATAATCAATCTGCTGTGGCTTTCGGGCTACCAACAACGAAGTGGAATATGAAACACTCATTACTAGACTATCACTCACCATAGACATGGATATCAAGAAGTTGGACATATGCTCTGATTCCTAGTTGGTCGGCAACCAATTCCTAGGAACCTACCAAGCTAGAGACTCCAAGATGATAGCCTACCTTGCTTACGTCAAGGAACTCCAATCTTCATTCGAGGAGTTCAACATCGCACAAGTACCCAGGTTTGAGAACAGTCATGTCAATGATCAAGCCAACCTTGGGTCAACCATTCCAATGATGGCATAACAAACAATTCCTTTGATCTATCTCCAATGGCTAGCCATTTGGAAGATACTCCAACTGAAGTCACCACTACTGAAGCATCCAACTCATGGATGACTCCCATCCATTGCTATCTAACACATGATGAGCTTCTAGACGACAAGAATGAAGCATGCTGCCTCAGGTACAAAGCTACTAGGTTCACAATCCTTGATGGCTAAATCCTGAAGAGATCCTTCTCTAGACCATACCTCAATTGTGTAACACTAGTAGAAGCTGATTACATCCTAGTTGAACTCTACCAGAGGGAGTGTGGCAACCATGCCGGGGAACGAAGCCTCGCCAATCAGCCCTAACAGCAAGCTACTACTAGCCCAACATGTGATCATACTCCATGAACTATGTTCGACGCTGCGACAGCTGCCAATGCTTGGCACAAGTGTCTCATCTTCCTCCAAAGTGACTTAACCCCATCCTCTCACCTTGGCCCTTCATAAAGTGGGGTATGGACATTGTGGGAAAGCATCCAATTCTACATGCTTGTAGTCACCAATAACTTCACGGAGTGGATTGAGGTTGAAGCTTTCCACTTAGTCTGAGACCGCGAAGTGAAGAACTTCATATGGAAGAATGTCATTTTGCCCTTTAGGGTTCCTAAAGAGATATTCACAGACAATGGCTCACAATTCATTAGCTTCAACTTCCAAGACTTCTGCAAGGAAAGGGGTCAAGCTCAATTTCTCCACACCATGCTGTCCTCAGGCCAATGGCTAGGCTGAGTCTTCTAGCAAGACCATCATCAAGACTCTGAAGAAGTAATTGAAGAAGGCTAAAGGTTTATGGGCTACATGGTGTTCTTTGTTCCTACCAAACCACAACCCAAACTCCCACCTGTGAAACTCCATTCTCCTTAGCATATGGTACTAAGGTAGTCATTCCAGTCGAAGTGGGAATCCCATTAGCAAGGTACTAGTGGCTCGAAAAAGACACCAACTAGCAACAACACAATCAAAACCTCGACACCATCAATGCGTTGCAAGATAGAGCTTACCTTTGCACTGTAGCCTACCAGCAAAAGGTAGCTTGACACTACAACAAGAACATCAGAGTGAGAACTTTCAAGCAAGGGGATCGGGTACTATGCCGAGTCTTTCAGAACACAAAGGATACAAAAGCAGGCAAGCCCAGTCCTACATGAGAAAGTCCTTACAAGATCACTAAGGTGGTCGAACAAGGGGCGTACAAACTCCAAGCTCCAGATGGCCATGACATCCACAATAGATGGAACGCAATTCACCTTAAGTTATATCATTTGTAAACTTTGTTTGTAAGTTTCTAGGTGTTGAATAACTTAGCCTCTTTGTTTGTAAGTTTCTAGGTGTTGAATAACTTAGGCTTCGGCCATCAGCTATCATTTTTAGCTCACCCATCTTGCAGGTGCTTAACAAGCCATATCCTCCACTTTATAGGGAGTTCAACTCACTTTGCTCTTCGTTTATTGTTTATCTCATCAAACAAATACTGACTTAGGCATTGGAGGGCTGATGCCTCTACCTTCGGCCACCTTTCTTACTTTTCCTCTTTTGTAGTTGTCTAGGCAACTCAACCAATTGAAATAACAGGGAGTCCTTCATACTACAATTTTTACTTTATGTTTATTCATGTTGAATAAGTACTAACTTGAGCATGCTATCAGCCACCCTAACATTTATTTTGTAGGTCAACTACACAACACTAGGGGACAAACGACATGGTTCAAGCCTATCCATTTTTTGTTCTAGCTAACCATGTTACGAGTTGTAGTCTCAAGTTCTTAATGATTCCTAATCTCCTTGATTTCCTTGGGTCTTTGCAAACCCTACAAGATCTAAGTACACTTCACATCATCGAATCACTTCGACAAAGCGTCACTCAGCCTAAGCATACCATCCCTAAGGGCATTACAGTTAGGCTGGGGGGATATGGTGTGCTACTTTGTTTCATTTTTTCCAAACTTTTTGGCTCTACGTCATAGTTGTTTCAATTTTACTTAGTTAATTCACTACTTAAAGTTTGAATTGGTTCTTGTTATTAGTTTCAAGACTATGGCTCTACAAGTTGCAAACACATTGATTGACAAAAGATTACCCAATTGGGGTTACGAGGGTCCAACCCCTTAATAAACTAACATATATCAAAAGAATGCCCCTATGGGGCTAAGTTATATGTACAAGCAAGTGGCATCTAACTGCCATGAAAATAAATAAAGTATAAACAAACAAGCTATACATGCCTCCAAAATACAATCTAAATCAAGAATAAAAAAAAGAAAAAAAGCTAAGTTTCGAACGTTGCGTGCTCCAGCTCACCCTAGACGTCCTGACCTAAGGCCTCTTCCTCCCTAGGCTTGACCGCAGCTTGGGTCTCCACTTCCTCAACCACCGGCTGCTCGGGCTCCTCCTCTATAACAATGCCACCAGCAAGCTTGAGCTCAAGCTTACGCCTACGCCAAACCCCAATCTCAAAATCAAGGTCCTACTCAGCGTGCTTCCCTACCTTGAACTTCTCCATGAGTTCGGAGTAGGCGTGAAGAGTGGCGTCAACTGAGATGGACTTCATCATTTGGAGATAGTCAGCGCTCTCCTTCTCAGCCACCTCCTGAGTAACCCGCTCCCCAGCCAACTGAAGCTCCAGCAAGTCATTCATCTTCTTCAAGTTGCCCTCCCTAGCCTACAGTTGGGTGACTTGCTTCCTCAGTTGGGCATTCACACCTGCCAGGTCTACATTCCTTTTCTCCTGAGCAGTCATAATCTGCTTCAAGTGAACAAAACCCACTAGACTCTACAAAACAAATATTTCAAGCTAGATCTCACATTCAATTATTTGAACATTGTAATGGACAAGTATAAGTGTTTACTTGGAAATGGTGGGTTATGCCCCATTCAACAACCTAGACATGCCCAATGTCGCTTAGCCGCTTGCGGTTGGCTGGAAGAAGAAACAAGTCTATGACATTCACCAAAAAGGACGTGTTTGAGTATGCAAACGTATAAGTCAGGAGGGACAAGGTCATGAACCCCTCCTCTTCACCCACCTTAGCCTTCTTGGTAGAACGCTTCATGGCTCGATTGAACCAGTAGGGGTCGACTCCACCCCAGCCACCCTGTTGACATGAGACGTATCAGGAAGAGGCTTCTTTTTTCTTCTCGCTATCACTCATCCTCTACTTCAGAGCCTCTTTGGCTGAGGGGAAGGAGAAGCCACTAGCCATGAGTTCCTCTACAAGCGATAATTCGTCAGATGTTAGAGGTTGTAGAGAGCACTCATTATGCACAATGTGTATTGTGTGTCGCAGTCAAAGGATTTACAATAGATACTTTTAAGGGAGGAACATGGATACCTCTCTATACTTCTTCAACAAAGTTCCAAAGATGGCTCGCCCTAAGTCTTGGCTCGGATAGAGCGGCACGCCAATCCCTCTCTCTAATTGATATCTCTAGCAATTGTCGAATGCTCTCTTCTGCTAAAAAACCACTCGGCATTGCTTGATTGTATTCAGTATCTGCATAAGACAAAAGACCAACTTTAGTTAATAATATAAACAATAAAGTAATATAACACTCATTCATGGTCCACCAGTGGGATGAGATATCCTCGGCTCCACTCTACCCGAACACAAGCTCTCCCTTCACAAATAAGTACTTGTCCTTCTACCCTCGGTCATTCGACCGAAGGCAGGCGATAAGGTGACTTCTTTCCCTCCTTAGGGTGAGCTAATACCTCCCCATCTCCTTGTCATGCTCCTTTAAGTAGTAGGAGTAGAGTACTTCTCCCAATCCGACCTCCACTCTAAACCTCATACTCAAGCACTCCAAGGACATTAGTAAACACCATACATTCAACATCAGTTGGCTCGGTGCTATCTCGAAGTGGTCGAGCACCTCTCGAACCAACTTTAGAATGGGAAACCTCATCCCATCTTCAAACGGCAACTCCTAGAGCGCTACCCAACCAGGGACTTCCCAGTTGACCCTCTCATGAGCCTCCGGGGCTCGAATCTCTATGGACTTGGGGATCTTGTAGAAATACTTGATCTTCCCCAAGTCGGCATCCTTGATCTTGGAGTGGGGGTTGTTTATCAAAATTCCTTCCCCTAGATGGCTCAATGAGATAGCTTCGGGCCCCCGCTCCACTCCTTCACGACCCTCTCATCTTGACTCGATAGAGCCTAGGTCCTTTGTCTTAGTTTGTTCAGCCGCTAATTGGGTACCACTTGATCCAACGCCAGCACTCAACCCAACACGATCGCTCAACCAAACTGACATCCTCATAATTGCTCCCCTATTAGGAGTCGACCTCATCCTCCCACTTTGCAAAAAGTGTATCTTCCTCGATCTCAAAGACCCTCATTGGAGGTTTCACCTTTACTTGACTAGATGTCGAGTCAAACAATCAAAACTAGCAGTGGAAAAGCCTCAATACTGCACTCGGCACAATACCAAGCCTAGGTCCCCTCTACAAGACTTCACAAGTCCAACTAAGCTCCACTCAACCTGATGTCGAGTGCACTTCACAATCACAAACCCCTAGGGATGGACAATATGCTAGGCTCGACCTGGTATCGAGCCAACCCCTTATGTCAACTACTCAAAAACTCCAACATTGACTAGGCTCGACCTGATGTCGAGCCAAACCACCATATAACCCACTGTCTTCTTCTAGAGTATACCCACCAAGAAAAACCCAGACGCTTTTAAATCGCAAAGCACCAAAATCGAAAAGACCCCAAAATAAGTCCTTTTTTTCTCCCAAAATGATCTAAATGTTTCAAATGAACTCGAAAACACTTCCAAAGTGCCCAAAGACCTCAAATGAGCTCTAAAAACTAAACCCACAAATTTCTCAAAACCCACTTCGATTTTTCACCTAAACTCCCTCAAAATCTGATGAAACAGTGTAAAGACCCTCCCAAAATATTCCAAATTGAAAACCCAAGCTAAAATTGAAAGAAATGGTGAAGAATCCAAGTGTTTTACCTTAAAACTGAGAATGTAGAAGAAAAATCGCCTCTTCTGCTCTTGTTTTTCAAATTGCTTCAAAATGGTTGGAATAAAGCTTCCTCTCGAAACTAAAGCATACAAAAAAAAACCACTTTTTGGGTCTAAACATGTGTTAGCCATCAACACTGTCTCAAAAATCAATAAAGTGCATCACTTTTCAAATTCCTACCTTCTCACATGCCACACATTAGTCACACATGCGCAGTACGTGCCAGCTGTGCTCACCCCGTGTGACCAAACATGCCAAATAGGAGCAAATTCTCCATACTTCGACATTCTCCAGTTGATTTGACATCATGTTTAGCCAAGGCATATCTCTTGCATCATTATCAATTGGTTCCAACAAAGGACCACACAACATAATGTCAATATCTGTGCATACCCTTGCATTCAACAAGTTCAACCTTGTAACTTGAGTCACTCGAGATCAAGTCGAGTTGACTACACGTATTGGGACAACTCTCCAAATCTTCACTCGACACCATGTCGAGCCAAGCAGTGTGCAACACTAAGTCATCACATCAACCATCTCCAGCATGTTGACCTCCGAATGATACTCCACTTAATGATGAGTCAAGCCGAACACTATTCAGGACTTCACTCGACATCATGTTGAGCCAAGAGCCTAGCACTACCAATGAATGTCTTGAACAATTATAGAATATTCATAGGACCTAATGTCAAGCCATGCTCTATACGACAACTTGTCAAGCACTGATCTCCATAAGGAATCAACATTGCTCCTCTTGACATAGCTTTTAGTTTCACTCGATGACATGTTGAGTCAAACCTTGATTAGCACTTCATACGACATGATCGGTTGCTTCAACCATCATTCTACTAGTCATCCACTCATAGTCTACATGATGTCATTTTTGAACTACACAAAATGTGTTCAGTCATCACTCATGCCCATGGCTACACATGGCACATAGTCGAGCCATGCTCTAGATGGCCTGTTGTCTCACTCAACGACCATACAAGATGCCGTATATCTGACTGCCACATCATTAGGACTTCCAAGGCTCATCACCCACTTGAAGCTGCTCTACTCGGTCCCCAATAGCCGACTCCTCCTCATAGCCCTCCTCGGCCGATTCTTCATCCTGGCCTAGCCATATCCCAATCCAGTAATTAGGGTCCCACTTTGAGCTCTTCCCATCCTTGAACTCTTGCATGAGTCCCCATAACATCACTGGCCACTGTCTCGAGGCTCTCTAGCCTCTCCCACTCACGTTTTTCTTTTTCTCAAGAGTAGACAATTGAAGCTCTGCCACATAAAGCTTCACTCTTATGGAGCTAAGCTTGGCATCAGACTCGGCCTCACGAGTGCGCATTTGTGCCATATTCTTATGGAGTTGGGTATTGTTAGCCTAGAGATCGGCTGCCCTCTTCTCTTGAGTAGTCACCCGATTCCTTAGTCGACTACTCCCTATCAATGCCTACAAAACAAACAAGTGTTAGACAACAATATGGAAAGGATAAAAAAAATCAAAGAAGTAAAGGAATCATACTTGGAAGTTGCAAGTAACCTCCCAATTGGTAACCTGAACCAATCCAATGGTGCTTAGATGGCGTTTATCCTCTAAGAGTAAAAGGGGTCTCGAGTAGATTAGGGGAGCCTTAGCACTATGTCATCCTACTCTTTGACCCTCGCCTTTTTCTAGCTCAGCATCATCTTTGGAGAAAACTCCATTGAACCATAAGGAGCAACAGCTCCATTGATGGATCGGTCCACTGTAAAAGTACTGGGCAGCTTCTTTTGCTTCTTGTCCACCTCAACCTTTTTCTTGGCCTTAATCTCCTTCATGCGCAGGATTATGAACCCCCCTTTATCACCTCTTCTACAAGTGTTAGCTCATGTTGGGTCAATGGGTTCGAAGTACACTCACCATAAAGAAGATGGATTGTACAACGAAATAGCAACACTTGCAAAGATAGCCTAAAGGGAGGGTCCAATATACATCTCTAACTGTCATCCACATGACTCTAAAGATGGCTCTCCCTCAGCCACACCTCAGATGCGACAATCCTCTAGTCACGAGCCTCAATTGGATCTCAAGAATGTGTCTGGTGTGCTCCTCCGCGAGGAGACCGCTCGATTGTACAGGAAATCTGCAAAAACAAAATAACAATGAAATTCAATCAACAAATTTGAACAAGTCTAAAGTCTCACCAGTGGCCTTCCAAAAGGATGATACTTTTTCAGGTCCACTTGGACCAAATACCAAGTGACCCTGAGCAAAGAAGTAAGATCGCTTCCAACTGTGTTCATTGGTCCTCAACTGGGTCACCAAGTGAACCCTCTCATGCTGTACATATAGCTAGTAATGGCCCTTCTCCTTGTCACAGTCCCACAAAAAAGTGGTATATAACACCTCTCCCAAGCCAAACTCGATGCCACTCCTCCTACTCAAGCAATCAAGTGACATAAGAATCCTTCAAGAGTTAGGCATGAGCTAGCTCGGTTCAATCTCATAGTGCCCAAGTACCTCTCTAAACAACTTGGCCATAGGAAAATGGAATCCAACTTCAAAAGTGAACTCATAGAAGCTCACCTAACCTAGGACATCCCAGTTGACCCGCTTATGAGGTAGTAGGCCATGGAGCTCCACAAACTCGAGTATATTATACATATACTAAAGCCTCATCATGTCAAACTCCCTGAAGGAAGAACTCAAGTTCTCCTTCAAGATACCATTACTAGGCCGGCTTGACATGACTGGCCAGTCTCAATCTCCTTATCGTCACCCTTTAACTCAATATCAAGGGTGTCCTTTGGCTCTACACCCTTATTGACTCGCTGAGAACTAGAGCCAGCATGCCTTATAGCCCGAGCCAAAGTGACCTCCTGGTCATCTCCCCTCTCTGTGCTATTCCCTTGATGGGAGTCACTCTCAACATCATACTTAACCAAGACAATGTTATCTCCAAACTGTAATCTTTGGCTCGCCATGATGATAAAAAAAAATATGAATAAGACCCAGAGTCGTACGACACTGCATGTTGCACGGCTGTGTCCATACCAAGTAATGAGACCCTAAAAACTAATTGCCAAACTTCGTACGACTATTTTTGTCGAGCCAAATCTCCCCAAGAGAGAAATGATCCCACAACGGACTCTCAAATCCGTACAACACAACTTGTTGTGCCAAAATCACCAACCAAAACTCAAGTCACCACTCCAAGTAAGCACGACAAGAGATGTTGTGCCAAGTCACTATGATTGTATGAGCAAGCTTCAAGAAAGGTAATCCGCCTTCCACCTCACATGACATGACACGTCATGCCAAAAAAGTCTCTACTGTTTGGCACTTCACTCAACAACAACCCAAGACTTGTAACTTGGTACGACAAGTAATTTTGTACCGAGATGAGAACTCTTCACAAGTTGTCCCTGAAGCCTCACTGAACACAAGTTGTTGTGCCGAGTCACAAACACCAAAACAAAGTCTTTTCTTCCCCAAACAAATCAAAAGTAGCACTATTCACCTTTGAAAATAACCTAGAGGGGGGTGAATAGGTCAAATATTTCAAAATTTAGTCAATTCAAATATTATTCAATGATTTAAAATAATTGAAGTCTATAACATAAAGCTGGCAAATTTACAAACTTTGATTTAAATCATAAACTTCAATGAGCAAAACTAAATATTTTTAGTTATAGAAATAGACTCATTAATTTAAGAACCTAAACAACACTATACTAAAAAATCAGATCAAATGCACATGTGGTTTGGTGTGTAATTTACAAACAATTTGGTTAAAAACATTCCTTTAATAGGCAGCCAATTGTAATATATAAATTAATTAATTAATATTATGTGTTGTAGTTAAATTGTAGAAATATGATAATAAGAATCAAGATGCAGCAAGCATATAAATCATGTGAGAGAGAGATAAATTGAGAGACACAATGTTTTAATAAGACTCTATCTTATTATTAGGTAAAAAGCTCACAGCATAAAAACCCTAGTTCTACTTCTTCGATAAAAAGGGTAAACTTTTCTCTAGTACTACAACACTTCCTAATAGAACAAGCCCCCTTCAACCACCATAAGGTTAAGTTTATGTAGATTTTTCCAAGCTAACCTAAAACTCCTGTAGGTTTTACAAGTTCACTTAAAACTTAGTTCTCATTCGGTCAACCCTATGACTAAGGGTACGTAGGTTTTTCCAAACTCACCTAAAACTTATGTAGGTTTTCCCGAGATGACCTAAAACACAATTCAATATAAATCTAACATCCTAAATTTATATACATGTAGAGAATAACAAGATATGCTTCTAAGTGGACGTCTCTAAAACATTAAGCAAATATAACAATCAAAGGATAAGAATGAATAAACATATTATATTGCTAATGTCATTCCTCCAAGCACCAAAGTAGCTTCTTCTTCAATATGCATAGTTAATTGTACTTAAGAGAGATAAGAAACTAGTGTGTGGTAGTAGATATTTATAGATTTGGACTCCTTATAAGATAATATCTAAAAAGATTCTATTTACAAAGATATAACAAGATCTTATCTAATTTAAATTATAATCTTCATTTTTAAACTTGAACTATTGTTGTTCATGCCACAATCTTTGCTTGATTCAAAGATCTTTAGAAGATTTGATATGATCTATCTTCCTTGAATTTAAATTAAGAATAGATATACTCGAATTATCTTAAAAGATAAAAGATCAACCAATCAGAAATAAATTAAATATATTGTCAAGATAGATATTTTAATTAAATATAAGA
>WUAT03027027.1:0-14150 GCA_010015005.3 Ulmus americana
TCAATTTCCAATACGTCCAAGCTTTGCAATGACTATAAATAAAGCTCAAGGACAAACTTTAGACTTTGTAGGCATATGTCTGACGAGCCCCAAAAGAAGAGGCCTCATTTAAACTCTGTTTCTTCCACCATGGCTCGCAATTCCACCGCTTCACAGACCAACAATCAAAGCGTAACTCCCTTCAATTTTCTATTTTTACTGCTTTTCTTTTTCTGCAATCTCTTTTTTTCTGCTTGGTTCCCGGGAAAAGTAAAATTAGGGAAGAAATGAGGAATAAAGACTTGGTTTTGAATTTTTGGTTTACAATAACATGATTTTGGCCATTTGGGTGTCATTTATATTTTGTTTGTTTGATTATTTGGAAGAGGTTTGCATATAATCCCCTACGGTTCTGTGATTGCTATTGATTATGCCCTTCATGGGTTGTTGTTTGGAGTTGAAATGAGACTAAGGGGGACTAATAATGGAACTTAGGCACTCTTGTGCTTCTTCAAATGTGGATTTTCTATTTGGGTCTGGTTGACACCTCTTTGGAGAGTGCCCAGAAATTGACACTTATTTAGAGGAACTTTGTGTAGAATTTATTTACTTTTCGTTTGATTTATGATTCTTTGTAGTGTCTTTCTTATTATTTCTTCTTTGGTTGCATCATGGCATGCGTTGGGAAGCCTTTAGGAACTTCTTAAAAATGGAGCTTAGGCATTCTCACGCTCTTCAAAGGTGGCTTTTGTTACTAGCATGGTACCTTACTTTGTAGATTACTTGATATTTATTTTATTATGTATTCACTAGAGGAAAGTGGGAATTATAATAGTTGTGATTGTGGATGCTTCATTTTTTCAGTAGTCTAAGATCAGGATATTTTTGGCCTTGGGCTTTCTTTTGTAGATTCAGACATTAGAATTATTCTCTTTGCACTTCAGTCTATTGATTTCAATTCTATAATTTTTTCCTTTTCCAAGGAGTCATCCTTGAATTTAATGTGCCTCCCCCTCTTTCATGCATCCTGCCCTCTCTGCTCCACTTTTTCCTATGATCCACTCATAGTATGTTATCGCTTCATACACGCAGAGCAACAGCTTCCATGATTTATTGCATTTAGTTTGTAATATCTTGTGGCTTATATATGTAGGGTGTTTGTTTATTACATGTTCCACGCATCTCGAACCCATTCCAATTTTGATTCCGGATAAGAAGACAAACATCTTAAATATTTCTGTCTTCTGTGTTAGGTTGATGCAAGTGTTCTTCACTACCAAAACCAAAAGCTTCTTCAGCAGATAGACATGAATAAGCAAGAAATGCTCGATCTTGAAGCAAAGATTAAAGAACTAGAGGACAAACAAGGTTCTTATGATGACGTTTTACTTGCTGTGAATCGATTGTGGAATCAGGTTTTTGTATATTTTATTTGGCTTGGTTTCTTAACGATCACGGTTTTCAACTAGAACATGACTTAGTCTGTCTAATATATATTTTCAACATTTTTCTGTCTAGCTGTTTAATGATTTAGTGCTTCTTGGAGCATGTGTTGGGGGAGTCCAAAATGCTTCACAGACATTGGATCATGCTGATAATTCTCAAGGCAATTCTCAGCACCTGTTTGTACTATATTTTTAGATTGATTTACTCTGTCTTACCTAGAAGAATAAATTAAGCGCTTTCTTTCATTCAAATCACTTAAGAAGATTGGCACGGTATGTTTTATAGGTTTGATTCCATCATGTCCTGCGGAGGACGTGTTTCTTTGTAGACTCCTGCAAAAGGATTCTATCAACGCGAATGGTAGGGATGGGATTGTTAAATATGTTGAAGAATCCCTTGCTTCGCGCCATGGATCAACTCAGGCATTAATGACTGTCTTGGAGGATGCTATTGAAGCTCAAAGGGCCAAAACTCAGACTATAGCTCATTCTATGAAGGAAAATCTATCCTCAGAAGGTTAGAACAAATCCTTAAGAAAGGTTCAATTTTAAATTCCTAACCTTGTAATAATTCTAAGCTTTTTATTGTTATTTTTTCTCATGTATTCATTAGTAGTAAGCGTGTTGACACATTTGTATTCATCATTGTGTATCTTATCTTTTCGACTCTCAGATGCTATCATTGAATTATCTAAGATAGACGATATGATGAAAGAGGAGGTTTGTAACTTACGTCATGTGATTGAGTTTCTTCACTTGAAGCATAAAGAATATGCTGATCAGATTTCGACCTACATTAGCAATCAGTTGGTAGATCAGTCTGAAATAAAACGCCTTCAAGGTATTGAGCTCCATTGTATTTATATTCATGGTCTATAAACATACACATGTATGGTTTTCAAAATATTTATTCATACTGTAAATTCTGAAAGTACTGATAGAGTAAATGCCTGGACTTACTAATTTCTTGGTGATGGCACCTAACATATCTGTTTAATGTTTACTCGTCATGTTATTGCTGAAAGGTGAGCTGGATGATAGCATGGCTGAAGTTGAGGAATGTAGGAGAAAGCTAATCAACCTACAAATGCAAAAGGATGCTGCATCTGGGATGCATATTCCCACTTCAGGGTCGGTAAATGGAAACATGTCACCTGAGAAGTCTCCAGAGAGGACAATAAGTTTGAGGGATTTAAAGAATTCCATTGAGGAAACAAAGGTATGCTTGTGGATAGATTTCCTTACCTATCTCTGTCTCTCTCACCCAGTTGATATTATTTGAAAAAATAATGCAGGCGCTTGCAACAAATCGTTTTTCTGAGCTTAATGATGCACAAGCAGAGAATCTGTCATTGTCAAAGCAATTGGAAGATCTTCAGGTGCATAAATATTAATTCTTGATGTTAGCAAGTTGAGATTAAAGTTATGTCAAAAAATATTGCCGCTGTCTTTTTCATTAATATAAGATATGTGATATTTGTGCTTGCAGAACGAATTAAAGGATGACAAATATGTATGTTCATCTCGACTCTACACCATGCTGAATGATCAACTACAACATTGGAATTCTGAGGGAGAGCGATACAGAGCATTAACGGAGGCTTTGCAGGTTAACCTGCTTGGTTTTTTTTTTCCCCTCCATTAATTAATTAATTAATTAATTTCTTCTGGTTACTTGTCCTTATTTGTCTCTTGATAATATGATTTCAGGTTGACAGGTCTCTTATCCTCAGAAAGGAGAAGGAGCTGATTGCTAAATTAGAGTCAGCAGATGCTGCAAGGAATTCAATTGACAATGCTGATTCTAGAGTTGAAGAACTTGAGCTTCAGCTGCAAAAGTGTATTATTGAAAAAAATGAGCTTGAGATCAAAGCGGAAGAAGCCATTCAGGATTCTGGTTAATTACTTATCTTTGATCTTTGTTGTTTTTAATGGTGCACTTATTTGAGTTTCTAGTTCATAAAATTTTTCCCGTGCTACAGGAAGAAAGGATATCAAAGCAGAGTTTCGTGTTATGGGGTCATCCTTGTCTAAGGAAATGGAAATGATGGAAGGTCAGCTGAAGAGATGGCAGGACACAGCTGATGAAACACTCACATTACGTGAGAAATCCCAGACGTTAAGAGCTTTGTTAAGTATGAAGGTAAATACTGTAAATTCTTTGCCCTGCTTAAAGCCCCCAGTCCAAAACCTGAAATAAATGAAAAAATATTACTTTTGTTAGTTACATATTTAATTAGGAATTAAAATACCATTTCCTAGGAAGCCTTTAGGTTATCGGGGGTGGCTTTACTGGTTGCTTTTATTAGCAAACCATCACATGCTATGTCAAACAAGTGTTTTTGAGAATAATGGGACTAATAAAATCCAAGAATGTGTTACTGGTCTTGTTGGTTCAACTCCTTAAAGTTGTGATTTGCTGTTAACATTTCAAACTAAGGACTGCACAGTATAGATAGTTTCATTGTTGGAGTCTTGCAGACAAGCTGTTTACTGTTTAGAACAGAAAATAGCTATGGATTAGCTGTAATTCCAATTTATGTTTGATCATATTCTAGTTTCTCATCACCTCTGGCCACATCATTCTTTGTTTCATTTGAATTCCTCCCATTCTCTTCCCCTTGCATATATGCACACATAAAGTAGAATTTATGTGAGTTTTATTTTGGCCTGCAACTGCTTACCATCTTTAAGATTTTTTATTTTATTTTATTTTTAATATATTACTTCAACATTTCATGACTCTTGTAAAATTTTGGAGGACTCAACAATCTTTTTTTTTTTTTTTTTTGACAGAATGATGAACATAAGAATTTAACAGACAAATGTGCCGACCAGGATATACAGATCAAGTCTCTCAAGGCATTGGTAAGATCTGTACCTTCGCTTTTTATTTTGGTGCATTTGAATTTTTCTCATTAATAGGATAAGTACTTGAGTTCAAAAATAAGAGTTTTCCTTTTATCTTTTCTTCCCTGATCGGTTTAATATTTCTATTTTACTTACCATTATGGGTTTAAAAAGTTGTATGTGTTACTTCAAATCTTTCCCTGTTTTCCAATGGAGATCATGGTTTACGCCTTCGTACTTATTTTAGGGAAAAGTAACAAAGGTGTCAGCGCTAGTTTAAATATGTCAACTACCTTTGTTTCTTGAGACTTTTCTCATTGTTAGATAATATCCTTCTGATTTTCTCACTGATTTTGGAGTGTCTAACAAGAATTGGCCATACTGTAAATTATTGTAAACACTTGGCATTGACAAGATCAAACAGACAGTACATCCTAATTTTCCTCCTACCTTGTCTTCCTTCTTCTAGTTCTTTTCTCTTCTTTTTACTCTGCTTATCTTTTTGGTACAGGACTGAATCTTTCCAATTTTTATTTATAAAACTCCACTATGCATATCTGCTCTAAAACTCTGATACTTTTGTTCAGTTGCGACATAACTATGTGAAAATATTTCTTGTTTGAAGCTATGTTTGGAATGTAATTAAAATTATTCTATGTCAGTTGTCAGTAACTCATGCAGATGAGTATTTTCCAGGTTGAGAAGTTGCAGAAGGGAAAACTAGAATTGCAAACTTTCGTGGACTTGTATGGACAGGAAAGTAATGACAACAGGTAAGTTGAGTAGGATGAGTGGCTAATGGAAAAGGTCTTGTATGCATATAGCCGTAAGGTGATAATTTTTGGATTTAAGGGTGTTTATAATGTAACAGGTAAATGATTAGGATGACAGGCTAATGTCCATTGTTCTGTGTGCATATATAGGCTCAAGTATCATCTATTAGATGGGATTAATATGTAATTTGAGCTTTGAGATTATTCTATCCACAAGGATTATGAGGAACTGGTAATTAATAGGTTTAACATTGTAACATAGTACACTTTGATGCTTGATTAATGAAATTATTGAATTTGCCGTCCCAACTTGTTCTCGTTTCTTAATTATTATCTCCCGTTCTTGCTGAATTCCCTCTCTTTGATTTCTATTTCTTTGTTCTGTTTAAGTGGTTCTGCATAAGTCGGCTTTCTGATAACCAATTTAGGATTTTATTTTTCTAATATCTAGTGTCTTCGTCATGTTTATCAACTTGTTTATTATTTATTTTTTGTCACATTTCTTGTTATTTTTCAATACATGCACTTAAGCTTTAAATTGAATTTCAGAGACTTGAAGGAAATTAAAGAATCAGAACAAAGAGCTCACGCTCAAGCTGAAGTATTGAAAAATGCTTTAGAAGAGCATGGTCTAGAGTTAAGAGTGAAAGCTGCCAATGAAGCTGTAGCTGCTTGTCAACAACGGCTTTCTGCTGCCGAAGCTGAAATAGCTGATTTAAGAGCCAAACTTGATGCTTCTGATAGGTTAGTTCTTGAAGTTCAAATGTTAGGTTTATATCGGTGTTTTTAATGTCCAATGTGGTATTCTCCTTTCCACCACAGCATTGAGATTTTTTGCTTTTCTATTTTCTCATATACATATACATATACATATACATAGACTATATTGATAGAGGATCCATATTTTCTTTATTTATATAATCTTTAGTGGATAGAATTAGTAGAACACATTATGTATAAGTATATTTCAGTATCAGGTTTTTGGTTAAAATAACCTCTACTTGATTGTGCATTGCCGAATTATTTTTCTTTTCCAAGTGCAATTATAGTTTTAGGGACCAGTATGGATTTTGAAATGGTTAGAGTTTGGAATTGGATTCAGTGTTGTCCTGCTAGAGAATTTAAATATTTTAGCTGTCATTAACAGCCCTAGCTCCTGGGAGTGATTAGGACTGCATGGTGCAGAGCATGTTGCAATTCATGCCACATAGTTGTATTCAGATGAATCTGCTGCTTTTATTCAACCTTCATGCCATCTTCAATTCTGACGTGGTGGTTTTGACATTTTGTTGCTGTTTGATAATTCACTATTGCAATATTGAAAGAATAATAATAATAAAGGATAAAATATATTGAGAATATTTGACACTTATCTTTTCACATCATATGTAGGGATGTAATGGAGATTGCGGAGGCCATTAGAACTAAAGATGGTGAAGCGGAGGCTTATATTTCTGAAATTGAGGTGCGTGACTAAGTCGTAACTTTTGCCCATTTGTTTTCATTGTCTTTCTCTTAACTGTTAACAGATGATCTAAAACTTCTTCTTGATACATGGGGCTCACATTTCTTTCTCTATTCCTTTTGTTAATTTTTCGCTATCCTGCAGACCATTGGTCAAGCATATGAGGATATGCAGACACAGAACCAGCACCTTCTGCAGCAGGTTACAGCAAGGGATGACTATAATATCAAGGTTTTTTTTTTTTTTTTTGTAGTTATTTATCTTCATTTTTCATTTGTCAGTATCTTCCTTTTATGGCCCCTACATTTTTACCAAGTTAATGTCCCTATCATATGTGTACTTTAATACAGCTCGTTTCCGAAAGTGTGAAGACAAAACAAACACATAGCTTGTTAAACTCTGAGAAGCAGGCTTTGATGAAGCAGCTTCAACAAATTAACACCGTAGTAGATTCTTTAAAAATGAGAGCTGTCAATGGTGAAGACCAGGTATGAAGCTCTATAATCTACTGGTAACTTTGCCTTTTGTAATCCTTTAATAACCAGTTTTGTTTGGACACAGATGAAGGGTCTTCTAACAGAAGCAATCAAGACTGCCGAAGAAGAGAGACATGTTGCGCTGAACCTGGAAACTGCCAAGTGGGAATTAGCCAATGCTGAGAAGGAGGCTAAGTGGCTTAAATCTGCTGCCATTTCTTCTGAGAAGGAATACGAGCAAATTCAGCAGGATATTGATGATATCCGAATTGAATTAGAGAATGAAAGGTGCTGGTTTGATATTCCAAAGATTTATATTTTGATTTTAAACTCAAATTCTATTGTTGCCCATCATTCAAATAGATTTAAATTCTATAATTAAGGAAGGAATTGTGAGCCTCATTAAAGATTAGAAGCCTTTTTCATAGTAATTGATTCGCTATTTGAGAAGTCAAGTCAGCCTAGTAATTGAATATTTTTTTCAACTGAAAATCTACTGCTCACTAAAAGGTTTCTTTTGTCGTGCAGAAACTCAAGGAAGAGCCTTGAGGAAGAGCTCGAGGAACTAAAAGGCACGGCTGCTGAGATGAGTTCCGAAACTGGAGAGGCTGCAGTGCAGAAACTTCAAGAGGAGATTAAATTTTGCAAGTCTATCTTACAATGTCTTGTTTATCGTGATAGGCCAAAGGAGGTGAGGAAGCTCTCTTTTGTATCCATAGTTAGATTTATGATCAATATATAGGCAGTCCTTCACGTGAAACCCCTTTCCCTTTTCCTATTTGGTTCCTGAAATGAAATTTGACTCGTATCAATCCTTGAAGTGATAAAAGTGGTTCATCTGTATTCAAATAAGTCATAATTACCACTTTTGAGACTAAAATGAGTCTTCTTTCACTTTAGGGACCAAATTAGAAAGTGATTCCAATTCAGATACCATTTTGATCCTAGATTTATTGGCTATTTTTTTTCTTTCTGAATGGGCAGGTTGTAATTGTGAAGTGCTTCCATCTATTCTGCAATCATTGCATCCAAAAGAACCTGGAGATCCGGCACCGGAAGTGTCCAGCATGTGGAACTCCATTTGGTCAGAACGACATTCGCCTTGTCAAGATATGAAGGAGCTTCAGATCTTGTTAATTCGTTTTGTCAAGAGACATTCGTTAATATAGTCTTCTTCAAAGTTAGGTAGCTGGAAAGAAAAGGAGAGAAAAAGATAAACCGTTGTTGAGTTGAGTAAGGCCTCGCAAGTCTCATAAAATATCTTTTAGAACAATTTTCCCTCGTGTAAAGCCTCTTGTATATTTATATTACCAAATGTCACTGTTTAACTATGATTTTGAAACAATGATTTTATGTTTTGTTTTAGCCAAAAGTTTAGTTTAGGGTTTGAAACGCCAAAAGGGTAATAGTTTGAGGAAATTACACCCTATACTCTTTTTTTCCCTAACTCATTATATTTGCACACCTTTATAGAAAGTCATTATATTTCTATCTTTTTTTTTTGTTAAATTTTTTTTTATCTCTTTATATTTAGAGTTATCTTTCTCGATCTCTAAATTTTTTTTATAATTTTTCATTTTATAGAAAGATAAAAAAGATAAAACAAAAAAAAAAGTGGCACATTTGTAACTACATCGTTTTTGTAATTTGTCATTTTATAGAAGGGTAAAATAAGTAAAAGAAAAAAAAAAGTGGTACATTTGTAATGAAAATAAAACAAGAATATAGATGTTTTGATGCCTCATTTTAGGGGCATTCCTGTAGTTAGTAATTGGATTAAGGATATAAATAAATTTTATTAGTGACAATGTAAATGTATATTTTCAGGGTAATAGAGTCATTTTAATTAGACTAATTAGCACAAATGCCTTCTATTAATTGAGCTAAATTCCTGCTGTTTGTGTTTGACAATTGCAACGGAACCTGAGCTTTTTTCTATTAAAAAATTGGTCATTAACAAAGGGCAATAATGAAATTTTGAAAAATACTTTCTACTAAAAATACAAAATAAATTAAATTATCTTTTTGACGGTAAAAAAAAATAAAAATAAAAACATTTAAAAAACAAGAAAAGTTTTTTTATAATTTGTCATTTTGTGAAGGGGTAAAATAGGTAAAAAAAAAAATTGCACATTTGTAATTGATTTAAACCAGGGGTATAAATGTTTTAATGCCTCATTTCAGGGGCATTCCTATAGTTTCCCCCTAATTCTCTCTCATTATCCAAATGGCCCATTCTGTTAATAAACCCAAACAAAAAGTAAAATATATTAAATAGAATATCTTATTGAGAAATATACTACAAAGTCCACTAATTTATGAGTGAGGTCTCAAATTAGCCACTAGCTTTAAGTGTGTTGCAGAACAGCTATTTCAGATCATAAATGCTGCAGTAGAAGCCACTGTAATGGTTTCCATTCATCTACGATCGTTAAATGTTAACGTAGAAAATAATAAAATTATGTGCATCATCAGCATTTAACGACAAAAAAGAACGAAAATCGTTATAGTGGCCATTAGTGCAACAATTGTGATCCAAAATAGCCGTTATGCCACATACTCCGAAGTAGGTGACTGTTTTGAGACCACCTTCAAAAATAGATAGCCTCTACAATAATTGTCCATATCTTAAATAATAATTCACATAGACGACCATTTTTTAAGTTAATTAATAATATGTTATAATAGTCTTATTTAATTACCTAACAATTTTTGGAGGAGAAAAAAAAAGCACGGGAAAAAAGAGAGAAAAGGAGGGCTAAATCAACATTATCAAAAGTAGTAAAAAAGAGCAGAGTGCTGCCATCTTTCTCGTGTTTCCGCCGGAATTGTTACCATCGGCAATGCAGGTTTCTTAGCCACCATTGGAGCTCAAAACGAAGCAAGAATGAAGCATTAAAACTCGGTATGTGTTTGAATTTTATTCCTTTTAGTTTTTGTGTATTTTGGATGAAATTGTGTATGTTTTTATTAATTTAAGTTTTAAAATAATTTGTAGAAAGTTTATAAGTTCTTAGGATAACATTTCAGTTGTTTTTAGAGTCGATATGTAGATTTGTGCTTCAAATATGGATTTTAGGAATTTACAGGCAAGCAATATAAGGTGCGATTTTATTTTATTATTATTATTATTATTATTATTATTTTTAAATGTGGCAAGGTGCAATGGTTTTTACAAAGCAAGATTAACCGCCCAATATTGTGGCGCAATATTGTGGAGCGATAATTGTTAACAAAGCCTAACAATCTTTTTATCACGTTGTTTATGAAGCGCGATGAGTATTGTCAGGTGCTCGAGTACAATAATCGCGCACATTCTGTAGAGCTTATCTGGATCTGTTTTTTTGCTTGATAGTTGTACTCAAGCGATCAACTATAATATCGCGCTTCAATAATAATTTAATGTTTTTTTGTTTTTTTATTTCTTTGAATTTCTTTATTCAATTTAATTAATTAATCTCTGACAAATATCCAAGCATCCAGAAATTGGTGGCAATCTTTTTCCCTAAAGCAGTTTACAGTGCATGTTATCTTACTAGCACATTGGACAAAGTGTGAATGACCAATTAAAGAGTAGAGATGCTAACACTGTTTTTAACGCAGCAGCACAAGCTTACAAAATGTCAGAATTTAGGGCTAAGATTACTGTATTGGAACAAAGGTTTCCACATATGCATGAGTACCTTGTGAATCAAGTGGGTGTTGAGAAGTGAGCACATGCAATGTTTGAGGGTGACATGTATAATATCATCACTATCAATATAGTTGAGGTTCTAAATTCAACGTTGAAAAAAACTAGAAAATACCCAATACTCTAATTGCTCAACGCAATCTTGGAGAAGATGTTGGAATGATTCAAATGTTTACGTCCACACACAGAAAGGGGTCGGTAGCAAGGGGAGTGGTGAGGAGGGGTGCAGCATCGATGGTGGTAACCTACCAGGAAAGTGACAAAGATGAAGGATTTTATTTTGTTAGGGTAATTTTTGAAGATTCCATTGTTGCTATTCATTGATGAGTCATGTGAGAAACATGTGCTACTTTTTAATAGAAAAAGAACTTTCTTTTTGGAGTTTCACTATAATTGTCAATAAACACAAACATTACGAACTTTAGTGCTAAAAAAAATTAATAAAAGAATAAAGTATCAATTAGAATAAACGAAATATGGCATTTACGCTAATTAGTGTTTTAATTATTATTTTTTATGTTAAAGTTACAAAAAAAAAAAAAAATTACAACAATATGAGGTCCAAATTGGAATTCATAATCTCATACATGAACTTTTTAATTTTGTAAATTTATTTTTAACTAACAATTGCATAAATGGGACACCGGGTGGAATTTCCTATTAAAGTGAAACTGAGTTAAGTCATTAGTTGCTGAGTCAGTGACTTGGATAAGTACATATATATTTATTTATTTATTTATTTTGATAGAAGGATGGATAAGGACCCTTTTTCGTTTTTTTTTAGGAAGTTAGACAAGGGGAACATGGGATTGATTGATCGAAGATTTAGAATGCGTCCTGTTTCTTATCTAAAAATTATTTATTTATTTAGGAATAATTACACATTAGTACTTCTAGTTGTCAAAACTTTTAAAACCTACATCAAATTTTTAAAAAATATCAAAATTGGGCCTCACATTTTCAAAACTTATGTCTAGATACTCTGGGTTCACCAATTTTTCAAAAAATACCAAAAGTACCTTAACTTTTAAATTAAAATTATTTAGATTAAGTACAAAAACCAAAAAACTAATTAAACCTAATAACTAAAACAAACACTTCTTCTCTACCCCCAATCTCCCCCTCCCCAGCGACCACCTTTTTCTTGTCGACTACCTCCTGAAACTATGACGACTCGAAATTTACCAGGATTTTTGTTACTGAATATAGTGAAAATCAGAGTAAAAAAAAAACAACATCTTGTACTTACAAAATATAATTGTGTCATAAATCTTGGTTTGAAAATATTTTGATTAGGAAACTATTAATTATTTCCCTGGAAAATCTCGTTCGCCATTTTACCTTTTTCTTAAAACTTTCAAAATAAAGAAATACCAAAGCATGAAGTTGTTGGCCAAGTGCCAAACTTATAATTTATAGATCAATTCTAGAAGCATTATTACATATTAACTTTCTTAACTTATTGCGAAAAACATGTAGCATAACGGGTTTTTCCCATAGCAACCCTCCAAACTCCTCCTGTCTAACAAGTCTGATAATTCACTAGTGATCATGTTGGGTAATTCACTTTTGATATCTACAACACAAACATAAGTCATGAGTCAAGACTTAGTAAGTACAAATATTCTATCTCACAAAACTGTGCAGTCTACTTAGCATATTATTCAACACTGCTTATAAACTCATAACAACAGTTTAGATAAGTAATACAAATCACAATTGCATGTTTTTTCTCATATTCAATACATACAAACACATTACAACACATGGAGTCTTATCAATCTCATAAGTTCAATGCAAACAATGAAAATATTTTTAATGCAGACTTAGAACAATATAAATCATCAAACTTTTGAACTATTAGCTTTCATAAAAAACATCATTATGTATGAAATCTCTTTTTACTATTTTGGGCCCTTGTTTTAGCACTGTGCACGCTACCTAAAACTTACCGAAATGATCAATCCCGAACGAAGTGCCAGGTTAGATGCATTCCAGTTGTCACCTGAACGCCTGCGGGGTAACCTCACAAATTTAGCAGAGGTAGCAGTCACATTAAAAACGTAATAGACTGCAGGAATGCCCTATTTTATTTAGAGGTTTGTACGACACTATTAATTCAAAACTTCTTTTTATTCATTAAAACTTTCTAGTGTCAAAACTTGTTTTGACATAAATATTCTTAGCTCATATATGGGGAGCAAAATCTTTCAAATAGAGACACTTTGGGAAAGCTTTTCAAAACATGTGTTTTATTTATGCATATTGATTTCATGTATGTAAATTTTAGGTTTAAAGCCAATACGAAATACATTTAAAACACAGTCATATCACATAAGTTCATTTAATCGTATCCATCTATTCATAATATATCTCAATAACATGTTATCACATAGCAAAACAGTCTCATACAGATTTCACAGTGATTAAAATTAACATGTTATCACAATAATATAACACTCTCATGCTTCTTTTCACATCATCACCAAAGCATATCATATAACACATTAGGTACACTGCACACACTTTTGAAAACAGGTTTTATTCTATGTTATAGGTGAGGTTTGTACTTACCAATTTGATATGCTCTTTTTTCCAAAATTCTCTTTCTATAGAACGTAACCTAATCGCATAGAGTGTACACTATTAAAATCAACTCACCGATTTCTATTTCTTGGAAACGACTTTCCACATAAATAAAATTAGTGATTAAAACATCGCTTTTTAAACACATATTTAATTTTGATCAAAACCAACTTAAAATTGGATTTTATAGGAAACTTGCTATAAATGAATTCTTCTAACCATTAACATCTTTATGAAATTGAAAATTCTATTTTAAGTTTACTTTATTGATTTTACCCATAATTTGATTAAAATTATAGTTTAAACCCAAAAACACATTTTGTTCAAAAACTATCCAGCATGACCTTTGTTCCTTATTTTAGCCATAACTAACTCAATTCAAAATCAATTTACTCAAAACTAGTCTTCAAAATTTCCTAAGATCTCAAGGAAATTTTCATAACAATTTCCCTTTAAAACTCTGTATGGGCAAAAATCTGTAGTGACTTTTCTACTCGGTAAAAATTCAATTGGCTCAACACCACGTCATATTACAAATGGGTTCTTTATCACGACCGACTTACATAGGTTCAACGTCACAGCCTAGTTACGATGGCTCTACGCGATAGCCCACTTTGGATTCCATGCCTTGGCCCATTAGCTCTACTACACAGCCCAATCACAATTGGCTTCACACTAGGGTCCATCTCACAGAAGGTCCATCCTTTAAGGTGGCCCATTCTGAAAGTTAGTTCACTCTACGGGCCGTCCCGCTTTACGAGTCGATTCACTTTACGGGTCAACCCATTCCTCGAGCTAGGTTACTCTACGAGGCCTATCACTCTACACTTCGGGTGACCCTACGAGCTAGGCTAATCGACGAACTGGGTCATCCTACCGGGCGGG
>WUAT03027138.1:0-14148 GCA_010015005.3 Ulmus americana
AATCCTATTCAAATCACGTCTCAAACAGGCCCATTATTCATTGACATTTGTATAGAAAAGTACACCTGAAGTTTTAATGAATTTGCACAAAATGTCAATAAACAACTTTACAGTGTATTTAGACAATTTTCAACTTTAGGTGGCAACATACAAAATCGCACAAACTTTAGGCAGCATTTAAGCCAATAAGAAATTTGAAAATTACATCTAGGTTGCATAGAAAAAAATATGTCTTGGGCTTTAGCAAGGCCTATTAACAGATTGCTATCTACGGCATGTTCTATGACCTAGTTCACTATACAAGTCGGTTCACTTCACGAGCTCGTCGATCCAAGCCATTCTACGTGTTAGCCCCCCACACTTTGGTTTGTCACACATGCGATTTGTCATCTACTATACGGACCAAGTTACACCCTCCTTCGAACGAGTCATAACCAACTTCGCAATGCCAGCCACGTAATATGAGTCTCACATTGACATTGTAAAGGCTTCACCAAGTCAACAGGCTAGGAAATGGAAGTCACTCCTCAATGGGACTCTGAGTTTCAAGGAGGCCAGAATGTTGAAGCTCGCTTATAAGTAGAGTGGTACCTCTCAAAAGGGACCTCTACACTCTCACACTACTATTATGCTGCCAGAATCACTCGACACTCTTTCACTTAACATCCCATACTTTACACTCTATACTCTCTCATCCTCCGTTGTTCTACATCGTAGAGCCGAGTTCTCGACCACACTATGACAATTGTCGAGCCATCACTCCACGACCATAGTGACATTCATTATGTCTATCTCTTTCTCTTTATCTTATTCAATTTATTCACTTGTGCTAACTCGACCGCGAGAGTTTATTTGGCCGACACCATCTCGGTATCGAGGACTTCACGATCACTAATTTCTCTATGTATTTTCTCATAGATCTCAAGTTATCGATAGCCTCAACCTTTCGAAATTCGATTGTAAATTTTCTAACGTCTACATGGATACCCTCTAGTTGTCAAAAAAAAATTAATTTTTACTCCAAATTTTGGAAAAAGAGACAAACAGTACCTTTTAGTTTTTGTAAATTATGTCTAGCACCATAGAGTAACCAATTTTCTAAAAATATCAAAATGACCCTTCATTAAAAAATTAAAAAATAAATAAAAACCTCATTGTCTTTTTCACTCGAAAACCAATCCCCACTGTCACCAGCCACACTCGTCGGCCCAGACCCCACTCCTTTATCGGCAACACAAAGAAGAATGGGTCTTCGAATTTTGAAATTCTTCCCAACATTTTGAAATTAAAAACAACATACAACATCAATCCGCCAATACCTTTGATACAATCAAAACACAAAAACTCAAATCAAGTACAGAGCATAATTTTAATAGAAATCCTAAAGTAAACTTCAAAAAGTACCCCTGAAGAAAAGCTTATCCCTCCAACAACATTCTTCACCAAAAAAACAAATTTAAACAACAATAGCATTTGGGACAAAAATTTTATTGGAAACAGAATAAGTGCTTCAATTCTCAAAACCTGAAGAAATCATAATCTAAATTCACCTAGATACCCGAGATTCGGAAGGGGAAATAACTAAAGACTTCTCTGCCCCTCAAAGGTGCTTGCACAAAACACACTTTTGGAGATTCTCCACTGAAGAACAAACCCCAAATAGAAAAGTGCCTATAGATGACTGCATGCTCGCCCTTAGTGATTAAATTCACTATTCCACACAAATAAGAACAAACAGATCAAATTCACACCCCATCAATAAAACCAAAATGCGGCTAGACCCATATCTAGAAAATAATCAAAGATAAATCCTCAAACCAAAAAATCAGTGGGACATTTATAAAAATGTCATTTTTTTTTATTACTAATTAAAAAATATCATGATAGATTAAAAATTATCATTTTTTTTTTGTATTTTTCAGGACTAAAATGCCCTATGTTTACAAAGTCAACCAGTGATTGTTTTTCGGATAAAAGTCAACTCGTGGTTGATTTTTGGTCTATTGTTAAAAATCTAACTAGTGGTTGAAAATCTAATCGGTGGCTTTGTTTAGGTAGATTATTAAAAATTCAACTAATAGTTACTTTTTCGAGACAAGGATAAGAAGGTTGAAGATGAAGGCAAAAATGTCTAAAATATAATGAAAACCAAAAAAATTAAACAATGTGAGACAAAATAAAAATAAGTTGACAAAAGTGATACTAGACTTAATTTCCTCAAATTAGAACACCTAGAAAACCAACCAGTTTTTGAGCTAAAATTTTCAAACCAAAAAAAGATTTGGAGGGAATCGACGGGTTGGGTCATAGTCACTCAAATGGGTGACGGAGGAGGAAGAAGCAAGGTGGTCGAAGGGGAACTCGACAATGATTTTCGTGTGTTTGAGGTTGTTTGCTATAGAAGATGAACAAACATAATTTCTTCAATTCTTATTTAGTTCTTCGATCAAAATAAGTACAAGTGTTTGCTTTCAAGATAGATATTACAAAGAAAAGCTCTGTCTCTTTAGAATTTGGGAAATGAGATGATCATAATGAATTTACACTTCTTCACAACCTCTATTTATATCATTAACTTATAACTAACTTTTTAAAATCTCATCCACTTGCCCTAATATTTGACAATCGTGCCCTTATTCTCGCTAACCAATGCCACGTCATCTCTCTTTAAACTGCCTCTTAAGCTTTGTTTCATAACATTTTTCTGTCCGAAGCAAAATTCTTCTTTCTGCACTTCTTCTATCGTCCGAGACTCCTTTTAAAATCTCTCAAACAATATCGCTCCTTCATGACTTTTACTCTATGTTGAACCTCTAGAACTGTGGCATGTGACTCTTGAAAAATACCCCCAAACAGAGGCAGCGCGGCGTAGCTTAGGTGTAGCTTAGTGATTGTCAAAGTCAGTGAAGGTGTGTCTGATGACACAGAGGGGAGGGAGGGGATGGGGAGGTTGGTGTGATTTCAAAAAATTGTTAACTTTTAAGTTGTCACTTTTTTAGTTTGAAGTTTGGGATATTTACATTTTGTACCATGTAGTTTGCATTAATTGTAAAAACTACCACCTATTTTTTCAATAATCACATAAGGTATCTTATCATTTTTGTTTATAACAATTTGATACCGTTAAGCATTTGAAATGTCTAAAATATATTTTTAAAAATTTATTTACTTATTTTTAATTTTAGTTGGATGAGAGAGAATGAGTAATTGATTTTTTGTTTTCCTTTTAAATTTTAATAGTTCTATTGTTTTAATTATTATTTATTTTCTTTTGAAAAAAAGTATTTAGAACAATTGTGTTGACTTTTGTTGACCCATATACCGAATTATTCTAAAATAACACTACAAGATACCCATGAAGGATTATTGAAAATCAATAGTACTTTTTGCAATTAACACAATCCATATATACCAAAAATGTACATATTCCTAGAAGTTTTAATTAAAACTTGCGGCAACTACAAGAGGTATCTAAATAAAATTTTCCCTAAACAAATTTATCATCGAATATTAAAACTATTTAACTTCTATTCGATCCAATGTTAAATTGTCTAAATACCAATGTTAATTTTGTATAAATATATAGCAGTTGGGTGAGGTTTAACTTAGCCACATGAACATCTGATCACTTCGACTAATCTGTTCTACTTGGACCATTGCCGAATAAAGATTTACAATTAAAACCAGAACCTACCACAATAGTAGGATGATCATCATACATCGGTTCTGTTCAAGCTTTTATAAGTTGGAAAGAGCTTGTTTAAAATTAGCAATGAAAGTAAGAAACTATCATATAGCAAAAATGAAACGTTACTATTATAATTTAGCGGCGTTTAATTTCATAAAACCACTTCAGCTTGGAGGAAGCAAAACAAAACCTTGCAGACAATATTTCTGGGTAAGATTATATTCTAATAAAATAGCATAAACCTAAAATAAATTCAAATGACAATACATGTTCCAACAAGAAAACCAAAAATTTGGAAACATAACCATCCAAGCCTCCAGGTTGCAACAGAGACCAACCAACTGGAATTACAGTCTTCTACCCCTTCTACCACTCTTTCTGCGGGTACTGTCGGTAGGAATGGGTGTCACATCCTCTGGCAAAGAGAAAAACAATGTAAGTTAACGGCAGCAACCACAACTCAGATTGGACAAGGGAAAGAGTGAAATTGCAGAAGTGAGATTTCATCTTAAATATTGAAAGAGGTACCGAGAAAGGTAGCTGAACAACTAAGATAGCACAAAAGAACATTTGTAGGGTTTGAAATAAAACTCCTACTAGATTACTTAATAGGTTCTCACACAACCAAAGCTACCAAATCAGAACTATTAAAAAGAGAGGTGATACACTGCATTGAAAAGAAAAGAACTTCACCTATGCGACCAATTCTCATGCCTGAACGGGCAAGGGCTCTGAGGGCTGACTGAGCTCCTGGTCCAGGAGTTTTTGTCTTGTTCCCTCCAGTAGCCCGGAGCTTTATATGCAAAGCAGTAATACCAAGTTCCTGCAACAATCAGAGAATAAAAGTCACTAACAATACAGGTATGATGAAATCAAGCAATATAACACGAGTGCAAACAAAGCAAACATAAGATGCCAAAGTAGAAAATAAACATTCAGAATACTCAGTTGAGATGATTAAATTGACTTCTTCAAATGTATAAAACAGGTCGCTATAAAGTGGAAAGAACATGCACCACCTTGCATCGTTGAGCAACATCTTGGGCTGCAAGCATAGCAGCATAAGGAGACGATTCATCCCTATCAGCTTTCACCTTCATTCCACCTGTTTATATAAAAGACACAAATGTTAGCATAAACATTAGGAAAAAGACCATAAGAAGATTAAACCTAAACAGTGACAAACTATAAATTGGCTCCACCAATCATCAAGGTAACTTCACTACTTCCGCAGTTCGAATAGATTAAATTATAGAAGCATGAAAAAAGGGTTGAAAAAACAGGCTTATGACAATAAGCAAAGCAATATACCAGTGATTCGAACAAGTGTTTCCCTTCCAGACAAGTCAGTCACATGCTGTAATTAAGAAATGAAAAACAATTATAAGTAAACGAATTGTTTAAAAAATAAATATAAAATCATAAAAATGACGATGGTACTTACAATGAAGGTGTCATTAAAGGAGGCAAAAATGTGAGCCACTCCAAACACATGCTCTCCGTCTTTAACAGATGGTCCAAGAGTAACATTTTCCTCCTTGGGCTCCCTGTTCTTCCTCCTTGACTACAAGACCCAACAAGCACTATTCAGAACTAAATAAACTTACGATGCCTGAGCTAAAATTCATCAACTTATCTAACCTCTCCTTACACAACAGGCATATAAAAGGTTAGATTTTTTATTTAATTTTCTACCTATAGATTAGAAAGGGAAATTTTCAAATTCCAAGATCAATAGTACATTATATTCTGCTTCCAATCGTTTTCTATTAAGCTAAGGTAATAACCAGCAATGGAAAATTGTAATCCTAAAACTCAAAAATTGTACCAATTCTAAAATAAAATAAAATAAAAACAAAAAGCTGAGTAATTTACAATAAGCACACTTCTAACAGAAAATAAACAAAACAAAATGAAGATCAATTGTGCACGAAATTCTAATTCCAGCCGCTTTCTATTAATTGAGGTAATAACCAGTAACGGACAATCATAATCCTAAAACTCAAAAATTGGACCAAGCTTAATCTTTCACAATAAGCACACTACTGACAGAAAATAACCAAAACACAGCAAAGAAAGCAATTTCCGCACATTGTTTGGTTGCCGAGAAAACAAGGATTTGGAAGTGAATAACTATACCAATCAAAATTTCAGTTCAACAAATCGAAATAGAGAGAAGCAATTAAGCGCAGAAGCTTACCATGGCTAGGGCTGATGCGAAAACGAGAACTTGATCTCTGTGTTTGCGGAGCCTTCAACTCACAGCCTTCGGAAGCTCTGTGCCTCTATCTGCCTAGATTAGAGAAACTCGAGTTTTTATACTAGGGTTTCAGAAACAGAACCCAGCAAAATGACCGTCATGCCCTTATGTTTTCAGCAAATTAAATCGATGTGGAAAATTTTCGACTTTTTTTTTATTTTTTTTTTAAGAAAATTGTTTTCTAAGTTTTATTGTATCAAATAATTAAATAATACGTTCAAAAAAATTATTATTATTTAAAATCCATTCAAAAATAATAATTATTTAAAAAAACTTCAGACGTCCTTATATCTTCTGCCCAAATTTGCGCTTTGCTTATTAACATTTTTTTTGTCGCAATTGTTTTTAATTATTAGTGCATTTTTCTATCACAAAAATATTAATAAATAATAACTACCAGGAATTTTGAAAAAAAAAAAAAAAAAAACTAAGAGAGGCATACAAAATCGGACAATATAGTCATTTAAATCAATTAGTCTTAATTAAAAAAATATTAATCTTAATTAGAAGTAAAATAAGTATATTATAACCATTAAAATGAAACTAAAAATCCCTAATATAAGTCTATTACAATAACTAAGAATGCTTGTCAAAAAAACCAGAACTAAGAATGAAGGACGGAGAATGTGAGCTTGTCACTTGCATTACTTCCCAATTTCATTATTATTATTTTTTTATAAAAAAAGTAAATAAACAAAAAACTGACTCTAAATTCTTTCATCCTTATTCCTCAACTGAAAAAAAATAAACATGCACGAAGTTATATATGATTAGCATTAGAACTTATTATTAAGGCAATTAACCACAAAAAACTGACTCTAATTCTTTCATCCTTATTCCTCTAACTGAAAAAAAAAAATACATGCACCAAGTTATGTATGCTTAGCATTAGAACTTATTATTAAGGCAATTTAACCAATTCCTCGTTACATCCTATGAAGGGCCAATAAAATTGTAAAGAGAACAAAAAATTATGGATCCACAACCACTCAAATAAACAGTTATAATATAGAAAACTAAGAATTGGGCCTCAAAGGGCAGCAATCTTAGGTGCCACAATCTCAAGAAGACCCTTAGGATTATCCACATGAACCCAGTGACCAGAATTTGGAAGAACATGAACAGCCAGCTTTCCCTTAGAGCCATCTTGTTCTCGGGTTGTAAGGTTTTCGAGCCGCTGAACAGTATCCGGGTCCCAACGATCACTCTTCTCTGCACGCACAATATCTATCTCCATTCCTTTTGGAGGGTGCTCCAACAGAGACCAATACGAGTTCTCCCTTCAAAATTTAGTTTTCCTTGTTTACCTTATGTTACATGGAAAAAATGGTTTGGAAAAACTGTTAAATTAGGATTTTACCTGTACGACTTGAACATCTCAACTGCACCATCCAGATTGAATGCCCATGTCTCATGGTCTCCGGATCTCTTGAGGTTGGTACCTATCCATTCTGATAATGACCTTGAGAAACCAAGTTCAATCATATGATTCACAAGCCACCTGAACAGTCAATCACATAAAACCTATTAAGTTTTGATAAAAGCAATAATTATGATGAAATTCAGATGTGTTTACTAATCCAGCTATTTAAAAAGTAAAACAAATAGATAAGAGAGCTTGCTTGAGCAGACAGGGAAGCAACCATGGGGAGTAATCTATACGAGAGTCAGCATTTTATATTAAACAACTTAATTGTTTGCTTGGGCATCCACTATACAGTCCAAAACTATCTGACAAGAACTAACAGTTCATATGTGAAACGACTCTGCAGATATAATACTCAGGATGAAGCAAGAACATTATCTAGATGGCTAGCAGAACAGATTGAAGTAGGCCATCTTTATGTTTTGTGAAAACAATGGATGGAAATTGACCAGTCTCCAGAAGAGTTGCAGATAAAAGAAAAGGACATCACACGCACTACATCCTACATGCGCATAAAAAATATTTTCCAGGGAGAAAGAGCCTTACTTTCGTGATTGAACTACCCGAGGAAGGTTCTGCAAGGTTTGCAAAACTTTCTCCACTTCACCGTCACTATTATCATGCCTCACTTCTCCAGGGACGGAATCAAGTACCCACAGCTGTTCTGCATCAGGGAAGAAAACATTTTTATGTACAATTCAAACCGACAATATAAAACTATTTTATAGCTCAAATATGCAGTCTCTGGATAGTTGGTTAATGCTAATAGCAGAAGCAAGGAACGAGCAACCAATCAAGCAAATCTCACTAATTTTTTTAATTCAATTCATCAGGTAATATACATTGTAAGGGAATTCCAGTACCATATAAAGCTTAGAAAAATCCAATAAGGGTTTAGAATACATAAAACATCAACTTTTAATTCATATTCATGTAATCATTAGGCAGCCATTTTCAGGTGCCCACCATGCAAAATTTAGTGTATGGTAACATATGCATTCGGTGATTAGATTTCACAAAGAATATCCATAATCGCCAAAACAGAAGGAACTGGGCATAAGAGAGACCTGTTTAGGCAGTGCAGCAGTTTCGCCATAATCGCCGCGAGCACAACTCTCTGCAAATTGAAGACCAACCTTACCACCCAAGGAATGGCCTATAACAACATCAGGCCAATCCCAACCTTGAGACTTTACCAAATTAGACAAGTCTTGAGCTGCATTTGCCAAGTCATGAGGTGGGTCAAGACCTTCAACCTCAGCTGATTTTCCGTGGTTCCTTAAATCCACAAGCACCATTCTCCACGCTACATAAACAACCAAAAACTTCTAAATTACCAAAAATTACACAGCCTCATAAGTCTAACGTTCTCCTCCATCCCTAACAAACTAAATGGTCCAATTTTTTTCCAAAAAATAAAAATTAATTTAAACTGTATTGATTGTTTATTCTCTTAGGAATCAAACATAGCTCCATACGAATTCTATAGAATGAACAAGAGAAAAGGAATCAATTGAGCCACCAGATGGAAGCTACAAAAACACCAACAAAAAAAAAGCTTCTAAATTACCAAAGGTTACACAACTTCACAAGTCTACCATTATACTCCATTTCAATCAAACTAAATGATCCAGATTTTTCCACAAAAAAAAAATAATAAATAAATAAATAACTTAAACAGAATTAATTGTTCATTTTCTCAGGAACCAAACATAGCACCGTAAGAATTCAATAGAATGAACACGAGAAAAGGAATCGATTGACCCTAATTTCTCGAAGAAATTAGCGAAATCAGGGAGGAAAGAGAGTAATACCAGATGAACCGGAAAGATTTGAGAGGAGATTGCGAGAAAAGGATTTCCAATTTCTACCAGATCCTAGAAGGCCATGAAGTACAAAAGCTGTAGAGTTGTAAGGTCCGTCTATTGAAGCTCGAACCTCTTCGAACGCCACAGTTCCCAGCGATCTGCTTGTGCTTCCATAGGAAAGGTGAAATGGTGAGCTCAGAAACCGAGTCAGGAGCGAGTTGGAACTCACCTTCTTTCTCAGGAGACTTGTCGCCATCGCAACTGCCCTTTTGAGTTCTCTGGGCGTTTCAGTTGGGTGCTGGGAGACGCCAAAGAAAGAGACCCAAAAGAAAAGGATCTCGAACCATGCCGTTTTGGTTGTTGTTTGGATGTCAAACGACGTCGTTTTTGTGTAAAATTTTGGTAAAAAGATGACAGCTGTGGGATTTGAACCCACGCCCTTTCGGACCAGAGCCTAAATCTGGCGCCTTAGACCACTCGGCCAAACTGTCTTCTGTTCGTATTTCTCTAAATTTACGTTAAATCAAACGGTTTTTTTTTTAAAGATAATTGTTCAAATGGTTCCTATCATTTGCGTTTTTTTTTTTTTTTACAAATTTTTAGTCATTAAAGCTCTTATGGTTAGTGTTTATTAGAACTTGTGGCTAAAATGATAATAAATAGTGACATTATAAATTTTAATGGCCAAATTTTTTAAATAAGAAGCAACCAAACAAATAATAAAAACATTTGAGTTGGTAAGTCTTCTGTTTTAAAGGAATCGAGGGAAATGCGTGTGAGCTAGTAAGTCTTCTTTTTTAAAGAAATTGAAGGAAATTTGATAGAATAGAACCATCAAGGAAAAAATAAAAATACCCTATGACAATTTAGTTACTTTAGACCCTTAAAGAATATCAAATTGTATTTAAACTGACTATATGTTTTAAATAAGATGTGATATCTACTTGAACTCTATTTGTCTAAATTATTTGACAAAATTTTAATTTCTGAACCCCAAATTTAGAAAGATCTATTCCAGAGAGTCACACCGTATTTGTAACTAATTTACCTTATTCATTCGAGTCAAAAGCAAAATTACCTTATTCAACTGAAGCTCTATTCTGTGTTTGAAAGGCATAAAAAACATGTATCCCCAAGTTACATAGAAAGCATTTTACCAACAAAAAAAAAAAAAAAGTCTAAATAAATAAAATGATCTTCACATCTTCAGTCAAACGGATCAATCCTTGGATCATGCTCACTTGCCATCATCATTCCGGTGCAGAGGCAGGTTGGGCACATAACCTATACGAACGTGACAAGTTTTGATTAATCACTAGAAAGACACATATAGAGAAAGAAGAATTGAAGTGTTAAATTATCAAAAACAACTCCAAGAGGGGTAATTTTTTATTAAAATGATTGAAGAATGTTCGAGTTTATGGCTCATTGTGTCCCTCTGAACTACTACAGCTTGGAATTTGAGAAATACCAATCTATTTTGATGAACAAGATGCTGGACTTATATGTCTCATACCTTTCCTGCACCAGAGCAATTCAGACACCTCTGAGTTGTGGGCACTCGCAATGGTTGGTCGGAAAAATTTGATGCTGAGATTGGATCAATGCTTAAGCACACGCCGCTAGCAGAACATCTTGCACAGGCTAAGTATCCTATCCAGATATGAAAACACTTTGTAAGGGACAAGCACTTCCATCCCCCCAAAAAAAAAAAAACATATTAGGTGGAGAAACCTAAGTCTCGTTATCAACACGAGACCGTCCTCGTGTCTAATCAATGCGAGACTTTATTCTCACACCGAACAAATAAAATACCAACCACAATGTAAGCCCTTTTCTGTTTTATTTTTTTGAATGTTGATAGGCATGTTTATTATAATCAGAGAAGTTAACAGTTATAGTATGAAGAATTTAATTGCACACCAGTTCCATTGCAGTATTTGCATCTTTTCTTCTCTTGTTGCTCAACATTGTTGGCTTCAAGTAACATTAGCGCCGAAATCACCCCCACTGCCCCACCCGAAAACGATGCCACAATCGGGTCCACCTGGCTGAACATACAGATCAAACACAACAATTTAGGATCAAACTAATCAAGCAAATCTACAACTCAAATCCACCAATGGGAAGAAAAAAAAAAAACAAGTTGAGTAACAAAACCTTAATTGCAAAGGCAAATGCATATTGCGAATGAAATCTTCATATGAAGTTCCACCTAAACCCAGTTTCAGTTCCAGCTGCCATGCCAAATAGGCTCTTAGAAATAAGAAAACATACCAATTAAGAAAATTTACGCAAAGATTAGCCAATTATAATAACTTACTGTTGGTGCAATAAGGCCTCCAAACACAATTATACCAGATATAAATGATAAGCTTGTTAGGTATAGCTGCTTCAATGTCCTTGGAGTCTACAAAAATATATGCAATAGATTATTCTAAAACTATTTATTAGCAACCGATAAGCTTATTTTGTAGAATTATTATGAAACTCACAACATGAGGGAGAAAAGGAATAGATGAAGGAATGTCAGGCATCTCATCTGGCTCTTCCTCTCCGCTCTCATCAATTTCTTTGAACTTTATGCGTTGTTGCACCCGCAATCTCCTCACCTAAACAAATGGAGATGACATTTGGTTAAAATGGTGCAATGATGATGGGAATAGAAAGCAAAACCGATTCATTTGTTTAGATAGAACTTTAAATAAGATAAAATTGAAATTGTGAACCAAACAAACAAAGAAATGGAGACTTCTTTATAGGAAATATATTACTAGAAGCCATCAATTTGTGAAAAATGTCATAACCATGCCATTGAGATAAACAATTTTTATAAATGACAATATTTGACTCCTCTATTATTTTCGGATTTTAACACACAATAATTTGTTGTAAATATAAAAGAATTTACTTTATAGAGCCACTAAAATCAACCTAAAATAATACTTGTACTACCCACACGAACTGTCAGAAGTTGTCGGTGCGTGATTTTTTCATCGCAAATTCCGGCCATGCGTGTGGTCACTACAATCGTTTTTTGAGATTAATTTTGGTGGTTGTTGAAAATATGCTACCTTATCTTTTTAATAAGCTATCGTGTGTCAAAATCCGATAACTTCTATTTGAATAATTTTATTTTTATTAAAAAATTGATTTTTCTTATTAATTCTATATTTTAATTTTATTTTTAGAATTTTTTTAATAAACTTTTAATATTTAATAAACATAAAATATAAAATTTTCTATAAATGTTAAGTTAAATATATTATAGTTAATAAATTAAATATAATAATAAATAAAATGACTATATGAATAGATGGTGCATCATTGGATGAGAAAGTCAAATATTGTCATTTTTAAAAATTGTTCATCCTAATAGCATGATTGGGCTCTGGTAATATATTCCCCTTTTTTATATTATTTTCCTTTCCATTCTAGGTTCTAGCCAACCAAACATGTTTTTAAGGACAAAAGCACAAAATTAATAAAATCAAAAAAGCAAATTAATTATGAATTTTAAGATATAAGAAATATTTAGAACCTCTTCCATTAGTAGAAAAATCTTGTTCCTCCTGCTCCTAATGTTTTCCTGGATTTCCCGAAGCTGCATTTGAACAAAATCCTGAACAGTCTCCGGCCCTTCTATGATACAAAAATTACTGAAAAAGAAAAACAAAATCCCAAATCAGTACACTTTCTCAGATACCAAACAGCTTATAAACCAAACAATTTCAGAAGTTAATTCCAAAAAGGGTTTAGGGTTTTGGAAATCAAACAACCTGGAGACGTTATCGCCGACGGAATTGTCCTTGGAAGAGGAACAAGAAAACCGGGAACGCCGGGAATTGCAGGTCGACGGGGACCGGCGGGTTGGTGTTCCATCCGAAAAGGTAAACAAAATCTGGGTTTTTGATTTGGTGAGGTCAAGCTTCGCAGGGAAGCAAAGAGAGGAGAGAGAGAAAGAAGCCATTTTTACGTTGTGGTCATCTCCAAGAACAGAGAGAAAGGAGAGGGTTCTAGTCGGTTTGGGAATCTATGGGATACTCTAGAGAGCATCTAAAAGGTTGTTAGTAAGACAGAAATGAAGGATTGGATAAAGGGGGTTTATGACACGTGTAATTAGCCAACTGTCTTATCACCGGTAACAGGTTACCTAAAAATTGTTGTTGCAAAATAGCGGTTTTAACGAGAAGGTATACGTACTTTCTGAGCTTTAACGATGTTAAACAATAGTGTCAGGTTTAATCAATTTTGATTCATCGGTAGACTTTTACTGTGCTTTTTTTTTTTTTTTTTTTATCCCTATCCAATCTTTTCATGTATTTTTTATTGAATAATCTGTGTAATCATAAACCTAACATTAATTTAATTATTATCATGTCATATTTTTCTAATTGAAAATTGAAAAAGATCTGTTTAGTAGAACATTCTATAATATTTTAAATAAGTATTGAAAATAATAATTTTATTTGATTGAGAGTATTGTAAATAAAATTAATAGAGTTTACAGAATTTAATAATAATATAATAGATAGAGAAAATTTTTTATTAAAAAAGTAATGGAAAATAGGGAGTATTGTGAATAATATAAGAGAATAGGGAAACATAAGGAAACAAACATAGTATATTATTGAAAACAAGAATATGCTATTTTAAATAGCTAACCAAACACACATAACAAATCAAAACTAGGCAATATTTAAAACTAAAGCAAGCAGAATTACCTTGCAATAATTGTCCTAAACATCATCAGAACACATAGGCGTGTTATTGGTATGATCCCAACCAAAACTGGTTTGATTTGTACATTTCATAAATGTCCTAAAATCTTCCCTTATTCTAAAGTACTTACTTAATTTGTAGGTGAGAATATCTTTTAGAACAAGGGTCCAACAGAGCCAACAACTCATGAGTGTTAGCTTTGGACCACACAACATAATCATCTGCAATCTAACCTCCTTTTTTG
>WUAT03027357.1:0-14143 GCA_010015005.3 Ulmus americana
AGGCTAATAGTTTTCGTAAATATTTATTGAAGTTAGGTTTCTATGGTCTTGGGATTAGTTCAAAATAGTGTTTTGCGTTTTTAAACCCTAATTTTTACGAAAGGCTACGAAGGTAGTTTCTAGTTAAATTAGAATAATTTACTTTTGTGTTTTTAAACAAAGTTTTGAATATTTTACTTTTAAAACTATACGATTTGAAATCGTAATTGGAATTTAAAAAAAAAAATTTATTCCAAAATTTTTAGAAAACTTGATTAGGGTTTTATGTTAGTACATAAGGGCCGGGAGAGGTCGGGTAGTCACAATCACAGCATCATATGTTGCTTTCCAACAAGCAGACGAGCAATAATCGGAGCAGAACTCGTACGCATCTCCCCTTTTATGCCGAATAGCAATCATAGCATGCACGCATGGCAATTGTTTTAGTTAGAATCGTCTACAACTACACGTCTGTGCTTGCAAGTCAACAACACCATTCTTATCCCCATCGAACACAGTGTAGACATTATCGCTTGTAGGATTAAGCTACAAAAAACATCGAAAACATTTGAATTCGTATTTCAGAAATGTGGATGGACAAATGTTGCATGTAACAATATGGTGAATACTTAAGCGCATCCGCAACAATAGTTGATACTACTCGAATAACGATGCTTATACGGAGGGCATCAACTTCATTTTGCATTTCTCTGCTTTGGTCCGCCGTTCATAATGCCATCTTTGAATAAGGTATCTCATCTCCTCGATAAGTGCAGTAACTAGTAAATCCCGCTCCTTAACAAGAATCATGTTTATGCATTCAGAAATGTTCGTTGTCATGATATTGTATCGACAACCTTCTGAATATGCCCTTAACCACCTTTTATATCCCACCTCTTATAAATATGGTCCTAGACGTGGCTGCACCAATGTCAATGTGTGCACCAAGCACTCAAACTCGCACAAATGATATGCTTTTGCACACCGGTAATAAAGTATGTCAACCGAGATGGCCTTGAACTTGTTATTTATATTGTGTAGATGTTGCATGCAAATTCCATGGAATGATTTCAGATACACTTCACGAATGGCCTTTGCAATGATGGGATGCCTATCTAAAACAATCATTAGACCGAGCCGATCACCATACACTTGCTTAAACTTTCTGAAAAACCACAACCACAAGGAATCATTCTCAATATCACTAATACCCCAAGCCAACGGGAAGATACTATTATTACCGTCTTTACAAACTGTAGTGAACATTATCCCCATGTATTTTCCTGTTAAATATGCCCCATTGACACAAACAACATGCCTACAAAACTGACACCCTTCCTTCGATGTGGCTAGTGCAAAGAAGCAATAATTGAATTGGTCTTCTTATGTAACCACAAGATCTGTCGTGGTTCCAGGATTACGTTCCACCAACAGGTGTAAGAATGATGACAAATAGGTATATGACTCTTCTGGTGTACCCCGAAAAGTGTCATATGCTACTTCTCTTGCCCTAAATGCCTTGTTATAACTAATGTGTACCCCAAACCTTTCTCTAACATCATCCACTATGTCTTTCGGTTTAAATTTTCGTGAAGGAGCTATGTATCTATTCTTCAAGCAATCTCCAATAACCCAACTAGTAGCTTGTCGATGTCCTTCCCTCTTGTAATCAACCGCACAAGTATACTCCTTTACAAATTTAGTGACCATCTAGCATTATGTGTTCATTACTCGCATCCCACGGACTCTCCGAGAACAAGTATTGTCCATACATTGAACAACGAGCAAACTTGGACTTGACTTGTGCACCTTAAACTCGTACTTAGTTCTCATCATCGTCAAGTGCGAACACTTTTGAAACTCTTGTTTGTTGTCGAATACATCAGAAACTTCAACGTCAAACAAATTATCGTAATCTTCACACTAAATGGGGTTATTTGACCCAACAGTGGTTTGACCACTAGGATCGACACCACCCCCAAATGGCTCATGTTTCATATCTGATGGTGCTGCTCCTAAGCACAGGGTCGATTTTGGAACTATTCTAGGCGGATGGCAGCCAGATGAATTGTTTGCTACTTGCTTGGGAATTTTTGGTGTGGGGGACGAGCAATCATTACTAGGATAACCTACACGATATGGAGAACAAAGATTTAGAAACTGTGTGAATATTGTACACATACGTCATGCGCATTTGATATTTTAAGAATGGCATCAAAGTGTGATTACCTGCTTGTTCTTCCACATTATCTTCCTTTACTTTCATTGGATCAGAATGTAGTCCTTGCCGTGAAGGTACGCTAGCATCCCAATCATTGAGTTCCTCGCAATACGAAGCAAAATCATCGTCAAACAACCTCTTGCCATCGCAATCTTCTTCAAACAAATCCCACCCATGAACTTCGTCATCACCAAAAAAATCCAAGTATTCGTCTCAAAACTTTGTCGATTGATTATCTTTTATGGATTCCTTACTACTCCTAAAAGACGAGTGCCCTTCAACCTTCTCGCAAACTGAAATGAACAAGTGGTATTTTTTTGGGTTTTGGAAGGCGTAACAAAGGAATATTGAAAGGCTATCATCATCCGATATGTCATACCAATTGGACATCTCCTTCATGTCAGGATTGAACTTCATATTCACTCCCAATTTGTTCTCATTAATCTTAAAAAATGAATATATAAATTCCTTAAATTTATCATAACCCATCTTGGATTGAGTAAGTTTTCCAACCAACTTGCTACCAATGTATTGCAAATTTGGCTCAAATGTACTACCATGTCTTATTTACATTGGAAATATTACCACCACTGGTCATGAAAAAAGGAAAAGAAAAAAAAAGCAAAACCATTAGACATTAAATATATCCACCCATATCTACGCAATAATCAATGTATGTGTGAAATGTGTGAAGTGAGTTCATACACTTCAGTGTCATAAGAAAAAAATTAGAAGCGCTTAGAAGTATTTTCACGCAAAACTTGTTAACCATGAGCTCATCAAATAATCATATAGACCATGAAATAAGGTATCCTCCGACATATATTCAGTAACGCAGTGTGTGTAATGTGTATGAAGTGAGTTCGTACAATTCTGATTCACAAAGTAGAAATATATGTCTTTGGATCTGCTTCCGCACAAACCATATTATTACGCAACAACTCATTAAGGAGCAATATATAACATCCGAAATTATGTCGTCCCACATTTATCCAATAATCCCAAAATGTGTGAAGTGTGTGAATTTAGTTCATACACTTCTGTTTGAGAAAGCACAAAAATATATGCAAAAGGATATACTGCTGCGCAGACAATATTATTAGACAACTCATCACATAACCATCAAGTCCGTTCATATTTGCCTTGTAGATGAGCCAAACAATGTTCAGCAGTTTGGACTTCTTTCACGCAATACATATTAATAAGCACAGCTTAGCCACAAATTATTAGGCAAATACACATACATTGACCTTTACAAAAAAAAAAAAAAAACATAGAATATTTATATATAAAAACTCATTGTGTGTGAGGACTATAATCTGGAATCAAAATTGCAACAACAATAAAGCATGGACTCAAGTTTTTAACTTGAACTTAAACATGAACGACACACAGTATGTTAACAACTATCAACATTCAAGATAATCAAAACATATTCGCATCCTATAACTGCAGTTTAACATCTGGCCAAACCCAAAATCTAGACGCAAACGCAAACAACTAACTTGATTTACAAGGAATGAGAGATGAAACTTTGAACTTATCCTTCGACCCATACGTTTCACCACTGATTTTGGCGGTAACCGACCGATTGCATCTCAGTTTTGGAGGCTTCAAGCCACAATGACGAGCCTGCTACAATGGCCCATTTCTTAGTGTACTTTTCTTGAAAACCAGCCAACACACTCCACGGATGGCGCCGGAAGGAGTTCACGACATATATGAGGAATGGGACAATGGTGGGTTTGAGGTGTGTGGTTCAGATATAAAACTAGGGCCATTAAAGTCTCCATCTGTCATTGATGGGGTACTTCCAAGCTATGATAGATTCGAAGTACGCTTTTTGTTTTAACGTTTTTCCCTCTTCTTTTTTTTTATTAAAGAATTTTTGTCCCTTCAGCTTGCTTAAACTTAATAACATAATTAATGAAAAAGCTAAAAAATGTCAAATATATATATTACATTTCAATTTCAGAAAAAGTAGAATATAGATATAAAAATAAATTATTTTAAGAATATTTTTCATAAAATTACCCATTAATAATTGTTGGTGTCCCTCGCTTGACATGAGAGTATTTTTTTGAGTTTAGAGAAGAAACACCTTCCTCTCGTTATATTATTTCCTTTCAAAATTTTAATCAACCAAACTAATAATTTTTACCTTCCATCCATCCCTCTCCTTCCTTTTTCTTTTCTATCGAACCAAACATGTTGTTAGTCTGTACATGGAAGGCCCATTGATAATGCATGCTTTCAATTTATTTATTTTTTCCTTTAATCACGAAGCTTTCAAATTTCAAAGGTAGAGAGAGAAAAAATAGATGAATGCCTTTAATGACTTTTTATGTACACTTTAATAAGAGGAAAAAATTAACTAAAGAAACTATCAAAGGATTCGAGAAATAGGCAACTATTTGTATGCCTTTTGTTTTTTTAAACATTTCAGTGCCTTTTTTTTATTTTATTTTAGATTGAATATATATTTTCAATTTTGTAGTCCAGCATTACAATCATGTCAAGGGGAAACACAACTTATGACGTTTCATCACAAAAGGTTCGTGAGGTTGTAAACCTTTGAAATTTACCAAGTCAATTAAACTACTCAACACGTTTTTTTTTTTTTTAACCTATAAAGAATTTTCTCAAAGGCAATTTATTTTTGAATTAAAAATGTGAGACACCTTTTAAATTTTCTTATTATTCTAATGTAATTTTGCATTTTTAAAAACATATTGGTTAAATACTTAAAATAATAATAATTTAATTTTTTTTTTTTTTTATCTATCTATCTAATACTTTATAGTTTGTGTTTATATCAAAAAATACCTTTATTTTTCAATAATCCCAAAATATACTATCGAAGTTAGATTTCTAGCCATTTAGTATCCTGAGTTAAAATTAAGTTGACTTTTTGATTGAGAATTGTTTGAAATGCCCTTTTGTTCAATTTAAATTTTTGGAGAATTTGAATTTTTTTTTTAAATTACGTTTTATGTGCTAAAAACCAATATATATATAGATATATGTATATATATATATATATATATATATATATATATATATTATTGTTTGGGAACAAATATACTTTAAACATTACATATCTAGAATAGGAGTAAGGGCAAATCGGCCATTTTTAAAAATGCAGTCAACTTAAGTTTGACTCAATGTATTAAATGGCTGGAAACTCAACTTCGATGGTAGTTTTGCGGATTATAGAAAAACGAATGTATTTTTTAGGATAAACACAAACTACAGGGTACTAAATAGATAAAAATCCAAAATAATAATGAGTTTGTTATTTTCGTGATTTAAATAGTATTTTTGTAATTTGAACAGAATTTGTATTTTGATGATTCAAATAGGATTACTGTACAATATTCTGAATAGTATTTTTTTGTGTGATTTGAATCATGATTCAAATAGGGATACTGTAGCTGTGTGGTGTTCTTTTGGTAATTCGAACATGATTTTTATTTTGGTGATTTTGTTATTAAGAAGGTTTAAATTTGAAAATATTTAATATTGTATATTTTTAATAATGTAAATAAAAAAAATATGGAATTTGTATGTTGATTTAAAATTGCAAGTAAAGAAAATTTGGTAATTGTAAGGAATAAAAATTTTCATACCTCGAATATGTAATGGTTCGAGAGGAATTTTTCATTCCAATGTATATATATATGTATACAGTTTTCAATTTGAAAATACTACTAACTACACTACACTAAGTATTGTTGTCCCACCAAAATTACTCCTTCAAGTTATCTCTAAATTCAGACATTGTATTTTCATCTTCATTTTATGCTTGGCTAGAGCTTTCTCCTACATTTTCTGCATCGTTCAACATTTGAACATAAGGATCGTCATTCCTTGCGACAGGCGTCAGCCAAAAACTCATCTTCACCTGCATACATTCTGATTAAAGTTATGAACCACCGCACATGCAATTGGAATCATCATTTGTTTTTTCAACGGATAATTTGTAATGCGGCTAAGGATAGGAATTATTTTCTTCCAAATCCCAAAAAGTCCTTTCGATGACCTTTTGGAGAGACGCATGGCGATAGTTGTACAACACTTTCTTCTTATCATCGTCTCGTCTCCTGCGATCGGTGAGTTGATAGTTTTGGTTATGGTACGACGCTAGAAAACACTCTCTATTTGGGTATCCCGAATCAACTAATAAATATTTACCTGAAACAAGTTAGGAAATTAGTGCGTATATTAATTTGCCCATAACCAATTAAATGTAATGAAAATTTTCATACCCTCCAGCGGATGTGGAAAATAAAACTTGGGATTGATTAGGGTGTTTTGCAAAACACGAGAGTCATGCACTGATCTTTCCCAACCGGCCACCATATATGTAAACTTCAACTCAAAGTCACAAATTGCCAAGACATTTTGGGTAGCGTCCCTCTTTCGACCACGGTACCTGTTTGCCACATCTTTCGGAACATTGGTAGCAACATGTGTCCCGTCAATGGCACCAACACAACCCTAGTTAGCAATAGAATGAGGATTAATTGTTTTTAATAGTACAAAGATAACTCATATAACATTTTTAAGGGTACAAATTACCTGAAAATACGGATAAAAATTTCTGTTGTAAAATTTGGAGGCGTAATAAACTGCTCCGACAACTAAAAAATGTGGGTGCAAAAAATGGTGAATTACTTGCTTGTTGTCGACCCATAATGTTGCCAATCCTCAAATGATTGGCGATTAGTTGCAGAATGTGCCACCACGTACAAGAATATCAGTAGTTGTTCCTCAACACTGATCGCTCTTGTAACCTGTAATCTACCTTGTTCCTTAAACAATCGTGATAATCAAAGAAAACAATCTTTCGTCATTTGTGATCTATTGAAGATCCTCTCATCATGACCATGAATAAACTCCAACATTTAGTCATGTCTGGTAAGTGTGAATGTGAAGCTTCGATTTATTTCCGTCCTTTGCGTACGACGATGAAGATACGCATTGCTTTCCGTCATATCATCTTCATCATCTGCACTAGATGAATAATGATGCAAAATATCTGATGAACTCGCGACATACATATTTAGTCTGCTACCAAGAAAAAATCACATAAATTTTCAAACGTATTCATGTAAGCAATCAGAGAAATATGCATCAAATTTTAACATGAAATAAATAATCATACTTTACAGGAAATTATAAAATGTCATAAAAATCAAATAAAACTCAATTAAAATAATAGAAAAATAATTCTAATTAGGAAAAAAAACACTCATCCAACATGCTTGGAAATCCAAAGTTCTCTTAAATAGGATTCCATTTGCACAAACATCTCCTGCATTATAGGCCCAGCTGCCATCAATGCGTCAATTTTTTTCATTCCATTGATGTCCATAGCAGTCATGAACGGACTTCACTCTATACTCATGATCTCTCTCTCTTTCTTTATTTTCCGCTATTCTCATATGCGCCTTTTTTGTCATAGCAGAGCACATTTCCATAAAGAACTCCTGCTCTTATGTCAACCTTCTTCTTCCTATCAGCTTGCCTCGAAAAATCAGCCCCTGATGGCCTTTTCTCACCAAAATACGGACTAGTGAACATTGTTGTATCATCATCGTTCTCGTCAACGACCTAGAAAGTTGTCTGGGCTGCAACTTTACCCAATGCAGTAGAAAAGCACCCATTGATATACTTTGGGAGAAAATATTATGGTACAATTTACTGTGTAGAAGTCCCTTATTCACAAGGGCTACAGCGTCAGAGTGGCCCTGCAAACATAAAATAAAAGGTATCAAATTAATTTTGGGCTAATTTTCGGGCCATAATAAACTCTAATGAAAAAAAATAAAAAAAATAAAAAAAGATAATCAACGTACTGCCTTGAAATGATTCCAATATTCGTCGTCACACGTGACCTCTTGTCTCTTCGTTCCATCTGAGACAAGTATTTGTTTGCAACTTCGTGTAATGTTTGAACTCATTTTTCATACGTTGAAATCTAGACCTAACATTAATAAATTGAACATGTCGCCATATTTTTCATTTAAAAATTTAATAATCTTGTTATATATGTTAGTGTGTGGAGTTGTGCCATACCTAGGTCGATAATTCTCATTAAGGAGGTGCAAAAAATCGTATGTGCTTTCATTCATCCAATTCATAGGTGCTTTGTCTTTTTTTTTTTGGCAACATTTATACAAATAATTCAAACTTATTTTGCATGTTGCATGCCTATGTCGTTGCTCGTTTTGGCTTCTCTGGCAGTATTCTATTTGGGTTATTTGTTTTGCATATTGTGCCACAATCTGCTCGTTTATTTTTGATATGGCATAATCTGGCTGGTATTAGATTTTTATTTTGATGAGAGCATATATTTCTTAGTCTACTGACAGCTCCTTGGCAATGATGAGGCAAAAATTCTACTGGATGATTTATGCTTTTGGTTGGGGATAAATGAGATTGGACACTCATTTTATAAGTTGATGTTTCATCTCAGCACTTGTAAATTTGACGATTACTGTTTGCTATCTATCAAATCTGTTATGTTTCTATTTTGTAGCAAATTCCTTGAGCAAACAAGTTTTTTGTTAATTTTTATGTGAAAATGATTTTAAAGATTTTTAACATAAATTCAAGGACACATGTTGTGTAGTTTTGTAATTCATTTATATCGTTAATTAAAATGATTGTAAAGATTTGTTATCAAATGTTGTTCAAAGGGTAAAAATGTGAAAATAGATTATATTTAAAAATTTAAAAGCATGTCAGGATCATTTAGTTCGTGATAGACATGCTTAATCAGAACACAAGCATGCAAATCGGAACGGAGGCCCATATTGGAACCAAAACAGAAGATGAACCAAAACAAAACATCAGAATGGTAAACAAAACCAAAACCGACAGAGCAGAGTAACCAACAAAAACTAAACATAAACAAATGGACACCAAAACCAAATATAAGCCAAAACCCTGATTGTTACCAAAACCAAATCGAACCCATATCCAAATTGAAACAAAACACCAAAAATGCAGAACTAAAACCAAATCGGAACAACCAAGTAGGAACCAATAGAGCAGAGTAATCAAATCAAAAATCAAACAATCAACAAAACCAAATTGGAACAAACCCAACTCAAAACAAAAAAATGGAAACCAAAATGCATAATGTAATTGAATAAAAAACCAAACAATCACGAAACCCAAATCCGAACAAATCCAAATTGGGCCCAAAATCAAATCAGATCAAAATGTCCAAAATAATCACAACCAACACAAATCAAAACCAAAACAAAGACCAAAATAGGAGTGAACAAGGTGTTACCACGTTTGAATCGGTGGAAGAGCAAAGGGAGTAGATTGACGAGAAAGATGGCAAAGGAGTAGACGAACAACGAGGAATTCAAGGAATAGATCGCCGGCGACGATGCCTCCCTCCAAGGGGTTTGCTTTTAGTGGAAGGATCTCCAGTTGAGATTACACACCGAATAAGGGCTAGGGTTTCGTCACTGACAACCCAAAGAGCGGCAGTTTCGAACTGAAACATGGACTATGAACAGAGGCGGGAGGAAGGCGTAATCAGCAGTGAAAGGGATTGCAAATCGGCCAACCAAAATGTGGCAAGGTATGCCACAATAGTAACCAAAACACAGAGGAAATAGCAAGCAAAACAAAGAGGCAAGAGGAAGTAAAACACAAAGGCAAGAGGAAGCCAAAATAGAGCAAGATGTTGCAACGAGGTGAAGATGAACTGTAATACCCCAAGAAATTTAGAACTTTTAACTACTGATTTTGTCATTAATTTGATAAAATAATCGGTAATATTTGTGAGAAATAAAAATAGGTGTATATTATTAATCACACCAGTCAAGTATTACTATTTTGATTTCTTGTTATTATTATTATTCAAGTTGATATCATTAAAATGATCAATATCAAAATAATATTACTTGCATGTTAAATTACTACTAATAATGCTATGAACTTTTATTATTGATATTTGTTATTAATACTAATATTATTATTAGTATATTTAATCATTATTTTCAAGGTTATTATTACTATTAATATTAATATTACTATTTTTAATAGTAATAGAATAGTATTATCATAAATAAATAGTAACAATACTATGTTATTAGTATTTCTACTATTATCATCATTATTTTTATTATAATTTATTATCAAATCTCACAAAAAATATTATTGTTATACATGAATACTATTGGATTTAAAATTAATCTCAACACAGAAAATGTTTTGGGTTAGCCCAATGAGTTTCAATGAGCTTTAAAAGCCCAATTAGTATTAAAAAAAATAAAATAAAAATAAAAAAGAAGAAGAGAAAAACCAATATTGATTGTTTTAGTTCGGTAGGAAAGAAAAGAGATATATGTACATATATACATATACATAAATTCTCTAGAAAACGCGATAAGGGTCAGGAATGAGTTTGAGAATTTGGGATTTATCTAGAAAGAGAGAGAGAGAGAATGAGTGCAAGAAAGCTTGAAGAGAGATAGAACAAAGGAAAATGAGAGAAAGTTTAGAGAGGGAAACAGAGAGAAAAGCAAGCAAGTTTCCGACGAAGGAAAAACCGACTGCTCCGGCCAACATCTTAATAAGGTTTTGAACGTCTCTTCGCTATTTTGATAATCTAGTAAGGTTTGGTATGGTTAGATGGGTGTAAGATGGATATAAATTAGAGAGAGAAAGTGGAATGTTAATGGTGGTTTCCATTTTGGGAACACCCATTGGCCGGGAAGCATACCACCATGATCGCAACTCTGAGTAGGTGAGGATGGTGATATCGGCACGGAGGATGACGACTGGTAACAGATCATAGTCGAGCCATGCAGGCTCGACATTTCCTTCCGTCGTGAATGGTCCACAGTAGCAGCGATGCAGCAGGCGATTAAAGGGGGGGCTGGGTCTGCGTCGGACATGGCGCGGGTGGTCTGCTCACCAGAGTGGGTGGCCAGTTGTGGTGCCTATGCGCATGCTGTGAAGGAAGAAAGAGAATGAGATGGTGATGGTCTAGGTGGCATATTGCCATTTATACAAATAATAATAAGTAAAGTAAAGTAAAGAAAGAAAATAAGAGGATTTATAAAATTTAAAAGTTTAATAAAAAGAATTAGTTTTGGAAAAATTAAAAGAAAATGTGAATAAATTGGGTTTTGGGTTTAAAAGCCCATTGGGTTTAAGAGGAAATTTTTTTTTGAGACTAAGCCCACTATTTAAAAATAATAATAGTAATGATAGTGTAAAGAAATTTAGTGGAAATAATACAATTAGAATAAGTGTTAGAAAAAAGAAAATAATTTTAGAAATAAAAATATTTCATACAAATGAATAATTTTATTTTATAGAAATTTCTAAATAATAGTAATTTCCAAAATTAGACTTGAGATGCTAATTTTGGGAAATTATAGAAAAATGGATTAAATGGAGATTTAAGATATAGTACTTAAATATGTTTAAGAAGGATTGTTGATAAAAATTTATAAAAAATACCTTAAGGAGTTTATTTGTAAAATTTTCTAAAAAAAATGGTTGAAAGTGAAACCTTTAGATTCAATATAGAAACTTTAAAATAATTATGAATAGGTTCTTATAGTTAAAAGAATAATTGGAAATATTAGGAAAACAAATAAATTTCCTAAAGGGGATTGTTGTAATATTTTTAAGTTAAAATCAAAGGTGATATCTTAAAGAATTATGAGGAATCGATTATTGAACCGAAGTAAAACTTCGAGTTCTAAACACGATGTTGCAGATAAAAGGACAGTGAAGAAATTCGCAAGCCGATGACGAACGGAAAGTAAAGCCTAAGTGTAATTAGGCAATGAGAAGGGGATAGTATAACTAGATTAGGATTTACAATTATCAATGTACATAAATTGTTATATATTCGGATACACTCTAACACTAGAGTGCATTCAAACATGGATATTAAGAAACTAGTAGGGGAAAAGAGGATTTCTAGATTTTAGAGCACTTCGCAAAATAGTAAGTACAATCTTACCTACATCATGAATTCAAATTTGATAAATAAATGTTTGACTGTAAATTTCAAGTAAATGTTTGACTAAGAATTGGAAGTAAATTGTTGGATTGAAAACTGAAAAGGAATTTGTTGACTGTAAATTGAAGGATAAATGCTTAATGGTAAATCAAAAGGATAGATATTTGATTGAATAAATTTCATTGTTTGTTTGTTGCAAGTGAATGGCTTGTTTCTTGGTATGTTGAATTGTGCTATATGAATTAATAGAACTGAGATATTAAACGAAAGAGGTACCGAATTGAAAGATTTTAAAGGAATATTCGACTGAAATTATTGAATGGCATATATGCATGTTCTATTTATATCTGAACACATTTCATGGCAAAATTGCGTAGACTGTCATTTATATTTTCATAGAATGCAAACGCAATTTGCAAACTTCTAAAAACAGTTTATCAAAGAATGTTTTATTGAAGTGTCATATCAGGCCTCTCTTTATTTACAATGAGGTTGCACTGTTATGGTTTCAGGGAAAGGTTAAGGGCAACACCCGATTTTTCCTATGGTTGATAAACAGATATGTACACAAAGGAGGCCCAATCACGGATTTCAAAAATGGATTTAAAGGAAGTTTTTACATAGAACTGAATTTTTCAAGGTCATGTCATTGTATCATGGAGTCTGCATTATTTAAAATTATTTTTCTGCACATCTATGTTTTGATGCTATGACTCTACTTGCAATTTGTTATACGAGATATTGATTTCTAATCGGTTATATGTAAATAGACTTTAATACTATGACTCAAATTTTGAGTCTTACTGATTTCATTATTCAGAATGTTACTAACGTATTTTGTTTAAATTATTATTACTGAATTGATAAAACTTTATGATTGTACTTGCTGAGCTTCAGCTCACAAATGGTGTTCATGTTGTAGATTACGTTGGTGGATTATCAGGCTTGCTGATCAGGAGATGTTCAAGAGGGTGGGTATGGACAAGTCCGCTACGTATTACGATACTTTCGCAACAAAGGTTTTTACAAAGTACAAATATATTATTTTATTAAAGATTTTGTAAAAATATAAGTATAGTATTGTTAGTTTTTCAATACACTTGATAGGTAGCAAGATTTTAAATTTGAAGGAAAAGGATTTTGAATTGGCAAATGAAATTTACTTGGTTATAAGGAAAGAAACTAATTCTTTTCCTTACGTAAACTGTTTTGTGAAATAAGAGGTTTTCTAAAACTTAGGTATCTTATCTTCTCAAGAATAATTATGTTATAGTGTACAGATTTCAAAGTATGATTCAAAAAAAAAAAATTTACTTTGATTTTTCTAAGTATTATTTTAAAAGTCCTGGTAAATAGTCGGGTCATTATATTGTATCTCCGTCACTTGTAGTGATTTATCATTCAATGAATGACTAAAAAATAATCGACTTATTAAATTATCATGTTTGTTGCTTGTACATAAGCAGTCAAATTGTAATTATTCTTTCTACCTATTTAGGTTATCTAAACTCCTTAGTTGAACACATATCAATAATATAAGTTTTGAGTTGAATATCTAATACCATGAGTTCTGTTGTACAAAAATCATCTTGATGATACTCAGCAAGTTGGATCAACATTTTATTGTCAAAAGATGAGAATAAATCAATGGGAGACAAACACACCATACAAATAAGTAATTCATAATTTACTTCTGTTGATTTGTTGTGTCTCTATCTTTTTGTTTTGATGATTTACACAATTAATTTGTAAAATATTTTACAATTTTACTTTATGTGAAAATTCCATTTATATAATGAAAGTTAGGATTTTATTATTTTCTATTTTATTGAAAATAACTTTAAAAAAACTCTTGTTATTAATCTTAATATTGGACTTTGAAAATGAATTTATATATTTTATATATATTAAGATTAATTGAGTTTTCAAAGAAA
>WUAT03027468.1:0-20932 GCA_010015005.3 Ulmus americana
TCAATAAACACTATGACGAACTTATCCAAATAAGCCCTGAACACGCGATTCATCAAATCCATGAAGGCAGCTGGCGCATTAGTTAACCCAAATGGCATCACTAGAAATTCATAGTGTCCATACCTAGTACGGAAAGCCGATTTAGGAACATCTATTTCTTTGATCCTCAACTGGTGATACCCAGACCTCATATCAATCTTCGAGAACACTGAAGCTCCTTTCAACTGATCAAATAGATCATCGATCCTTGGCAAATGATACTTGTTCTTGATAGTAACCTTATTCAGCTCTCGATAATCCACGCACATCCTTAGCGTACCATCCTTCTTCTTCACAAAGAGTACAGGTGCGCCCCATGGTGAATAACTAGGTCGTATAAAACCCTTGTCGAGCAAATCCTAAAGTTGAGTCTGTAGTTCTTTCAACTCTACAGGCGCCATTCAATATGGTGCCTTTGAGATCGGTGTTGTTCCCAATAACACCTCAATCTCAAACATAACTTCTCGATCGGGAGGTAAACCTGGTAAATCCTTAGGAAATATGCTTACGAACTCGTTTACCACTGGTACGTCCTTGAGTTCATCTTTCCCCTTCTTAGTCGTGCCAATTACATTGGCTAGATAGCCGATACATTCGTCAGCTATCCACTTTCTTGCTTACATAGCCGAAATGAACATCTTCTAGCTACCACGTCTATCACCGAAGAACGTAAACATCTCTTCTCCGGGTGGTTTGGAACCAACTGTCTTAGCCTTACAATTGTTCATAGCCTAGCACTTGGAGAGAAAATCCATCCCCAAAATCACGTCATAATCAGTCATGTCTAACATGACCAAGTCCGCTCATAATTCCCAGTCGGGTATAACCACTGGTACTGCACACAACCAGTAGCTAGATAACATAATATCACCAGACGGTAAAATCGTCCTGAAAGTTTGCCCTATACATTTCACATGTCTATCCAGGCAATCACCATGCAAAACAGATATAAAAGGATGCATAGATCCATAATCAAACAACATAGGGCTATCTTATTAACGACAGGGGGCTAACCTGTAACAACTTTAGAGCTCCCCGCCTCTGCATCACCTTTGGTTCAAACATAAACCTTGGCACTCGGTTCTAAAACATTCTTTTTATTTGGTTCATCATTTGGACCTATTGCCATCGTCTCTAGTAACCTAAGTGGCGATCCCTGATTCTTGTTCTACCAATCGTCACTCGTAGTCTTAACAGTACACCCTCTAGCATAATGCCCCTCCTTACCGTACTTGTAACATACGGTGATCCCTTGTCGGCATTCCCCGAGGTGACTTTTCCCACACTTCGCACAAGTTGGGTATGTAATACTATTGTCCTTTGAGGTTTGCTGGCGAGTATTCCTTGTCGCCTGATTACTCCTCTTTCTTTTGTTGTTATACCTGCTCTGCCCCAGTTGCTGGTTGCTTTGCGGACCCTTGTTTTGGTCGTCATTGCTCTGATTTCCACCCAGCTCACCTTGTCTTTTCTTATTCTTGCACATACGCTGCCTCTTTTCCTTAAGATGATTAAGACAATGCTTAGCCCTGTAGGCGTGTTCCACACAATCCATAGTCGTTGTGGGCTGATCTCCCCCACTCTCTATTGCAAGAGTGATATCTGATTGGAGTATTTCAAACATCCGCTTTACTCGTTATTCTTCAGTGGGAACTAAATAAGGACATAGCTTGGCGAGTCGCTCGAACTTTCTCACAGCCTCAGCGATAGTCATATTGTCCTGCTTGAAATTTAGAAACTCAGTCGCTGAGCACTTAAGGCTGTAGGATTGTAGAATTTCTTGTTGAACTCATCTACGAAGTCTACCCATGTCATTTCCCGAACATTCCTTCTGGTTTTCACCACTTCCCACCAGTAATGAGCCTCTTTCTCTAGCATGCACATCGCACAAATAATCTTTTCCTCATCGTTAAGCTTCATAAAATCGAGAATTATCTCTATTGTGGAAATTCATTCTTCCGCATCAAGGAAATTAGTAGACCCCTCAAATGATGGTGGCTCTATCTTAAAGAACTTCTCGCATAGGAACTCCCTTCGTGCTAGTTGTGGTTGCGAGCTCCCTCCAAGCCTTGCTTCAATGCCTCTAGGTGCTCCTATTGGTGGATCCTCCGCACCATTTCCCCCATGATCGTTGTCACCGTCACCTAGGTTACTGGGGTCCATACCTGGATTTCCACCTTCTGACCCCTCTAGTCTAGGGCCCACTACCATACCATGTTGCTGCTGCAAACTCTGGATCATCTCCACTTGTAGTCGCATTAAAGCAGCTTGCTTATTGAGTCGGCGTTGGATATTCAATAAAAGGGCCATGAATTCTGGGTTAGGGTTTTTCACAGACTGACCCCTACCTTGAGCTCTTCCATGTACCATGACGGTTTGTTAGTTGTTTCAGGAAAGAAACATATCCCGTTGTTCGTACCGTAGTTAGTAACATGGGTTAATACCTATATCGTCTAATCGATCCATCACTTAGCTAAATGGCAATAGTAAGGTCCACTATTTCCATGTTATCACAACTAAGCACATAATCTTATCAGTTACAGCTATATAAAGCTGACACTTAATTATCATGAAATCTGGTATGCAATATTAGCAAACAATCAACTTACTTGGGATGCCATGTACCGCAGTGTAGCTTTGGAAGTGAATGGCAGGTAACCTGCTCTGAAACCAACTGTCACAACAACTTTGGCCTACATGACTTACTGTGCCTTGGCCTACCGGTCCCTTTCTTATCCTAACTAGCGGTACCTATCAGAATAGACCGGGTTCCTTCTTGGATACCCGACACCACATGGGTGGAGAGTCATGCTTCAGGTACATAGGTCACGCGTGAGAGCTCCCTTGGGTTCTACGTCCGATCACAGATCAATTTGCTTTGATACCAACTGTCACGACCCGAGTTCTTTAACACATAATTAACCCCTATTACTCGTGCTTTAACTCCAATTTTTTATTTAAAACATCTTTTAAAACCCTTTTTCGAACATTGGCCAATTCATTCAAACCTTGTGGAGAACGAATTAAAATAATTTCAAGTCGACATTTGAAAAACTAGAAACTTAGACTAGCGTACGAAGCAAGCTAGTTTTGGAAAACAGAACATAAAGGAAAACATGTCTACTCTAAGCAGAGTAGTAGATCTTACGACATTAAATATTTACATGTCCAAAATAAATACCATTAAAGCATAGTCATAAAACATGTTAAACTGACTTATTTATACACATGATAAACATACGTAAAATGTAGGTAGAAAATATATACGTAGATGAGCACCATTCCACCTTCCAAAAACTAACTGCTCTACACCCCAAATCTTGCATCAGAGTTGTGCTTACCTGTAGAGCCTTCAACACAAGTAGATATCATGAGCCGAGGCCCAACAAGTACATACATAGCATACCACACAACATGTCAATTTCATTAAGCATATATCTTGTAGAAAATAACATGAATCATGAATGTATGAACATGTCATATGCATAATCACCCTTAACTCATATAATCATTATTATCTCGAATTCCTTAATTCCAATCTATTCCAAATTTTACCCTTAGAAATTATTTCAAATAATTTCTTATTTTAAATCCTTAAATTGTGAAATTCCAAATCATTGTATAAAATGTAATATTAATATTAAAAATTAATATTAACATTTTATTTCACTTATTTTCTAAACTTTTACCTTAAGTATCTCAAATTAAAATTTGAGATTTCCTTATTATATAATTTCGTATTATTATTGCCATTAACATATTCGGCAATAATAATTTATCTCGAAACTTATTAGCTTAATTTATGAATTTATAATCTTCGTATGCAATTTCTCCTTAATTACTGTAGATTAATTAATAATTAATTACAGTAGAGGAAAATTAGTAACACTAATTTTCTCGGGTCTTACATACATGATTTTTTTTTAAACACTATTTTGGTGATTGTGAGCATGATAATTTTTAGAACAAGATTCTAATATTTTTGATAAAAGTAACTAGGGTCCACAAGATTAAAAAATAATTTTATATAAACGGTGGTGTAGATATTAATAATATAATGTAAAATGTGGTGATAATAAGTATGTGAAATGCTTAAATATATTGGATAATGTAAAATGTGGTGTGATGTTAATAATATAACATAAAAAGTGGTGCGAATTAGTGTGTGAAATAATTGAATATATTGGATGATGTAAAAGATGGTAGGAATAATTGTTAGAATAAGAAAAATAACGAGTTTTTTTGTAAATGTTTTGAGAATAGGATATGATACAATATGATATGATAGGATGTAGAACGATGCCATATTTAGAAATAAATATAGTAGAACGATAGGGATAATCTCACAAAAACAAATAAATACTTTGGTAATTGAAAGATATATAAAAACAATTAAAGTACAAAATAAATTTTAAAAAAATTAAAAAATAAATTCTCTATTCAAATCACGAAGAAAACATCAATTTTTCTATTTTCTCTATTTTCAAATTACCAAAATAAAACCTCTATTCTAATCACCAAAATTCTATAAAGAACAAGTTCATTATCAGCATCTAGGGCCGGCTCAAACTCTTTAGGGGCCTTAAACAAAATCACTAAAATGGGCCTTTTAAAAAATAAAAAAATAAAAAATTTAATTTTTGTTTTTTGAAATGCTAATATACTACAATTTTGCTCGTTTTTCTAGAGGGTGAAGTGTCATCTCCCCCCGAGCCTGAAGCCATTGCAGCTATTCAAAATTCCAGTTCTGGAACAGTGTGTGAAGGCTTGTTCAAAAACTTCAAGGCATTTCGCTTTCATTTTCTCTTCTTCTTTCTCTTTCAAAGATTGAAGCTCTGACTCCAGCAAAACTTTTCCGTCTTGTGCAGCCTGAGTTGAAAAATAAGTCAGAAATTCGAAAAAGAAATTTTAGAATGCGACAGAGTAAAACTATATGTTACCTTTAAGTTTATTTCCAACTGAGAGACTTTTCCCTCCATCTCACAACTCCTCGCCTCAAATTGTTTAGCTTTTGCCAAAGCTGATTACTTTTCTTGAGTTAGGATTTTCGCTCAGATTCAAGAGAGGAAAGAGCTAATCTCTTTCTGTTGAAATTTTTTTGGCTTGAGATTTTGCCACTTTTAGTTTGTTTTCAGTAGGAAGTGTGCATTCACGCTATTGCAGAAGAAGTCCGGTTGTGAGAATTAAGCTATTGCTAATGCCTTTAACAATATCTCTGTCTTCCCGCTGGGCAATTAGCGCATCAACTCTTCTCGTGTAAGAAGATTCTGAGATGTCCAGCAATAAATTATCGAATTCAGGGGAAAAGGTTTTAAGTTCTTCGGTAGTAGTGAAACCTTTTCTCCCAGGAAGAACTTTTTTTGTTGGAGAGGAGGATGGAGGATCTTGAGTAACCGATGGACGAGCGTCAAAAGTTAGAGAAGGAATGGCTGTTCTTTCGATGCTGGCAATCTGAGTAACCTATGAAAGGTCTAAATCAAAGAATCACAATGGATTAAACAAAACAAAAAAAAAAGATTCATATAGGACACTTTGCAAAGGATACTTACTTGTCTAGGCCGATGAGTCTAAAGGTTTGGTCTTTTTCCAAGGAGGTTCCTGTTTAGGATCCCTCCCTCCAGAGTTGCTTTCAAGTAAAGGAGTCCTTTGAACCCCTAGTTTTCAATAGAGATTTGACAAAAAGAGGGACATCATGTTGTTTCTTGGATTTTCTTTTAACCTGCATCTTAAGGGCTTTGTTAGCCTTGTCGGTTCGAGCTTCTAAAGGATGTGACTCAGGGGGTTGAGTAGTTGGAGTGTTCCCTTCGAATTTAATAGTTGGGGAAAGCTCAGTTGATGAAGGTTGAAGAAATTCGCCAATCATGGATTCAGCTTTCGCGAATTCATTATCTGATGGAAGAGTTGGGTGATTTCCAGAGTAGCAAAGCTGATTGCTTTTGGATTACCAAGGTTCCTTTGGCGCGGGTTCTAAAGAAACCCTCTAGTGGATTTCTTGCAAGCTCTTCATCAAAAGAATGGGGTTCCAACACTATGTAATTGGAGGTAAGGGCTAAACCGGTGAAGGATGGAAAAAGTGAATGGATTGATCACACGGCCTATATGGATGGCGGTGTTCTTGTCTTTTGGTATTAACCTCTGAAGGTATTCTGCCCTTTGTTCGGATGGTTTGGGAGCCTTGGGGGTTATAAATGTCAACGTCTTCAGGAGCCAATATTTGGGAAAAACATGAATTAGTCGTATTTTCAAGGAACAATCTAAAAAACAATTTATCAGAAGGAAAGACTATTGACCAAAATTGTAGCCTCTGTGAATAGGGAAGGAAAGACTATTGACAAAAATTGTAGCCTCTATGAATAAGGAAGATGGAGTGATTGATAGAGGGAGATTTCTAGTTCCCACTCAATAGGAAATAGTGTTCACGATCTGAGTCCTTCGAAGGGATTCCTGAGAAACATACCCAACCTCTTCTGGGAGAAAGGAAATTTTTTGAATATTTTCTGGACCGCACTCTGATGTAACAGAGATGAAAGTTGGAAATCCCCAAACCTAGATTTTTGATTAGGTTTAGTAGAACGAACCTGCTCATTGCTCTTATAGAGTTTGTGGATAACTGGAGGGGATGAATATCATGGATGGCAAAGAAATAATGGAAAAAGGGGGTAATGGAAGCCGAAGGTTTTGTATATGAAGCTCTGTTATGACAATGGAATTGGGGGGAAGAATCGAAGGGTCTTTCTTCTAGTTTGCATACTGAGACCCTAAAACCTCCAAAGTGCAATCGTTAGGGATGGCGCTCATGGCGAAATTTCTCAATCAAAATTTTATTGAGAGCAGCTTGATCTGGAGGAATTTCAACATATTTGGAGGAAGAACTTGCCATTACGAAAATTTTGGGCTGAAGAAAGAGAGTTTCAAGAGATTAACACAGATGGTAGAGGAAAAGTTGAAGAAGATGAAAGAGTTTAAAAGCAGTGTAAAGAGGAAGAAATGTATTAAAAGGGAATACATAATCCAAAAAAAAAAAAACAGAGAGCATTAATGATGGGGAACGAAGATCAAAAAAGCGTAGCCGCCAAGGTCAGAAAGTTACTTCATCAATTAAATTTTTATTTGAATTTTCAGGCTCTGAAAATTGCAAATAAAAAATGGGGGAAATGAGTGTGGAAATTGTGAACTTCCCCATGTGGCAACGTCTCATTGGCTAAGGAATATGAGCTGCCGAAGTATGCTTGAAAATAAGGTGCTGAAGGAAGATGAATAGGAGGTGCCAAAGGATGTTTGAATATGAGGCACCAAAGGATGTTCGAATAGGAGATGCCAAAGGATGCTTGAAGCGATGTGTCGGAGGATGAGTCGTGAAGCTTATTCCAATTATCCAGAAGATCAAATATTTTTTATTTCACATATAAATAAGAGGCATTTGTAACTTTTTAGGAAAGACTTTCATTTTTTCCACTTTTCAAAAGTCTAGTAAGAAGTCTGTTTCCTCTCAGCTTCTCCTAAAATAGAGAGCTGGAGTTCTAGGAACTTTAGTGAAAGGATTCCACTTTCTAGATCATCTTGTACTTTGATTCAAAGAAATAAGATTGAGTTGATTTTATTGTTTGTCCAGATTTTGGTACATTTAAACATGCAAAATCAAAATAACACCACAAGTCACAATACAAGTTTCATGCAAAATCAAAACATCATCACAAGTCACAATAAAAGTTTTCCACTTTGCATGCAAAATCAAAGCGCTTCTAGTGTAATTTTTCCTCTTACCTAGTTGCCCAAGAGCTTGATTGTGGTTTTCCTCTCTCCAAATTTCCAATTTAACATGGAAATCCAACAATCTAAAACCAAGAAAGAGTTAGAGAAAGTTTATCTCTTGCATGGAAGCTTTTCTTTAATTTGGGAGAGGAATTTACCTTGTAAAACTTCTCCAAACTCAAAAAAAAATGCTCTAAGCTTCTGGATCTTCAAAATCCTTCCAAGAACCGAAGAAAAATCAAAGAGGGTTGAGAGAAATTTGATGGTTACTTTCTTCTAAATTGTGATGAAATGATTTTATGACATCATTTTTGCTCATATTCTAGAAGAGGATTTTCCAATTTTGCCCTCATTAGTTCCCCTTCTAAAACTAATGGGCTTTCCCCACTCAATTTACTAATGGGCTTTTTCCCCACATAATTTACTAATGGGCTTTCTAGTAGTGAATCCATCAACCTTAGGTGGCGTTTGCTTTGTGGAATGAAGTATGAATGGTAATGAAATGGAATAGGAATAGTAATTGGAATGCATTTTATTGTTTGATTGAAAATTGGAATCAATAAACGAAGATTATTGTGTTTGGTTGAGTATTAGAATGGAATGACAAATATTAATTTTACCACAATACCCGTAATAGCTTTTGAATTAACTTTTTGGGAAGACTGAAACCAAGAATTTATCTTTTTGTACTACAACAAAAGCATATAATTTTTTTTATATAAATTTCTACACTTACCAATAAGTTTTTCATGGTACTAAAATTTTTATAAATTTCTACAACTTATTTATAAATTTATTTTATGAGTAGACTTTATTTATAAATTTATTGTTTTACGAATTCAAGTTTATTTAGCCTAGTTTTCTTTTAAAATATTAGTAAACAATTGTTTACTATAATAAATAAAAAATAATAAAATATAATGCAATAAATTATATATCAACTAATAACACAATATATAAATATCTATTAATATTATTTACCTATAAAATTAATAATTAATATATATTAAATATTTATATAAATATATGAGAGTTGGATTAAACAATAAAATGTATAATTTTATTTATTATTATTCATAACATAATATAGATTTTCTTTATTAAAAAAGGATAATTTGATTTCGCGTATTGATTTTGGAATGAAATAGTCATTCCATTGATTTGTTTAGCAATGGTGATTTCATTAAATGACAAAAAAAAAAGTTTAATAATAGAATTGATCCTCAAACCAATCAAACATTGGAATGGGGATAATGGTGAGACCATTATATTCTATTCTCACCCATTCCATTAAACCAAACATCACCTAAGCTAATGGGCCTTTCCACTACCAATTACCGTAATTTTTAATATAGTTTTATAACTAAACTGCATTAGTTTCGGTCTCTTCAAGGACTTGCCAAGATCTTTGTCGAGCCGGTAATATTCATTTCCGAACGACAATTCGAGAATCTTAATTTTAACTTTATCATTTTTCTCCTAAACTGCGCATAAATTTTTATTCTGACTTAATCAGCACTGTACCATAATTCTCTCAAGATTTAAATCTTTGAGAATTATCTCCTGATTGATTTTAATCAGTATTTGAATCTCCGTTAGGCTTTCGTCTTTTTGCTTTCTAATTTGGAATTTATTTTTTGAATATTTAAAATTCAAACTAATAAATTCGAATAGTTAAATCTTAGTTTCAAAAACATTCTAAAAACTTCAATTTTATAATTATTAAAATAATTACAATATTTGAATTTTCTCAGATTTCATAGTAAGTTATATATATCGATGTTTTTTAGTGATCACTTTTTTTTTTACAAAAAAAAAAAACTAATGAATACACAATTCTAGGGTTTGGAAGGAGTGGAGGACTACGAATGGGAAATGTGGCAATAAAGTGAAATGGATATGTGTAAAGACAAACTTTTATTATTTACATTCTTTTAGAAATCTATGCATAATAATGATTTACTAATTTGAATTATTTATAATGTATTTTTAGTATCCTTAACAAGATGACAACATAAAATGTGAATACTATGTGATGAAGTTTATATATGGACACATTGTTCGTAAAATGTGAACAGCTAACAAATATTAAAAATGAGGTAAGTAATTATTACTATCTTTTTTCTTTTCTTTTTTTCATTTACATATTGTTAAATTTATATATTATGTACATATAGTTTTGATTATATATGTAATTGTATATGTGGTTTGTATGTAGGTATTCCTTGATAAAAATGAAACATACACAAATGAGGAGTAGAACCAAGTCCGGAGAAAATGGGTGGAGTACGTTCAAGAAAAGAAGTCAAGTTGAGGATGAAGACTTTGAAGAGGAAGAATAACATTTGGTAATGCATGTGTATTAGTATATATTATATTTTAGATTCAATGTGTGTTTGTAAGACTTTGATGATATAATATTATGTGTAGTAGTATATATATGTGTTGAGAGTGTTTGGTTAAAAATATTGTGTTTGAGTTATGTGTGTGCATATTATATATTGGTGAGATATATGTTGATATTTGTGTTAGTACTGAGAGTAGTGTTTGTTAAAATATGTGCTTATATTGATTATTGTGTTATAGTAGTATTGAGAGTGAGTGTTTTCTATCAAATGTCCATATTGGTTAATTGTGTTAGAGTATTTGGTGGATATGATGATTATTATGTTAGTAATTGAGAGTGTTGTTAGTATGTATTGATAAAAGTATGTGTGTTATTTTGATAGGTACACCTACAATCTAATCACAGGCTTTAACAACCCGTGGGTAAAAATTAAACTCGTAAAAAAAAAAAAAACAAGAAAATGGCGGCGGTTGGTCATATGAACCGATAGCAAAACCTCAAGATAGGTGCCGGTTGGTTATAGGAACTGATGCTGTATCTAAGGTTTTGGCGTCGGTTCTATGCTAAAACCTCAATTTTACATTATTTTTAGTTTTTTATTCTTGAGTTTTAAACCAAAACTGAAACTTACGGCAATAGTGAAATACACTTGGATTTTGAACCGACACCGAAACAATTTTTGTACTAGTGAGAGATACATCCTAGTAATATGAAAATTTTCAAACTCAAAACCTTTACCCATGTTTGTGTTGAGAAGGCTCTTTCTTAAGAAGTTACTTGCTAGACCCAACTTCTCTAAGAAATATTTAGAATATATTTTTTGAGTAGTAAAAATATTAAAATCTCTTTTGAGAATTTAACAAATATTGTCAAAAGTGACTTTATAAGTCATGCTTGCTAAATAAGTTAGGTTTCCAGTTAGAGCAAAAAATGAAACTAACAAATATTTAACAAAAATAAAAGTAACAACATATTACAAGAAGAAGAATAGGAACGAATTGAACATCATTCAACTGATTAATGAAGTTGAGTACATACTGGTATATATAGCCTAAGCTATAAGGCTATATCAGAAAGGGAAAACCAACATGAGAAAAGAAAGGGAGGATCACCACTATCTTGAAAAAAGAGGTAAATAACTTTCACTAGAGAAAATAGGAAAATACTAAACTACCCTCTTTATTCTTCTAATACTCCCTCTCAAGATGGAGCATAGAAATTCTTGACTTTCATCTTGCTGAGTAAAAGCTTGAACTGGGTTGGATGCAAGGCCTTGGTTAAGAGGTCTGCAATTTGATGCTCTGTAGACACAAACATGGTTTTTAGACTACCATTTTGAATCTTCTCACGTACTAAATGGCAATCAATTTCAATGTGTTTCATTTTCTCATGAAACACTGGGTTTGCTACTATGTGCATTGTAGCTTGGTTTTCATAGAAGAGGAGGGCTGGACCTGGGTGAGCAATGTGCAGATCTTTAAGTAAGGAGGGAAGTCAAGTGATCTCACAAGTAGCACTTGCCATGGCTCTATATTCAGCCTCAGCAGACAAGCTTGATACTGTATGTTGTTTCTTGGATTTCCAAGACACCAATGAGTCAACAAGAAAAATGTAAAATCCAGTCACAGAACGCCTAGTATCAACACAACGTCTCCAATCAGAGTCTGTAAATCCTTTTAGTTGGATTTCAAAGTGAGTTGAGAAATAAATGCCATGTCCAGGAGTGCCTTTCAAGTACTGCAATATCTTTTGAGCAGCTTGAAGATGTGGCATCTTAGGCTTGGAAACAAATTGACTCAGTCTATTTACTGAGTATGTAATATCTGGCCTAGTAATAGTGAGATATATCAATTTTCTTATGAGACATCTATACATTGTAGGATTTGCCAAATCGACTCCATCTTCTTGTGATAGCTTGGAATTAACTTCCATTGGAATGGTGGATGGCTTACATCTAAGGTAACCATAGTTTGATAGAAGTTGAAGGGTGTATTGCCTCTGGTTGACAAGGATTCCCTTATTTGTCCGGGCTATTTCCAAGCCTAAGATGAACTTCAAATCACCAAGGTCTCATAGCTTAAAGCTCTTCTTAAGAGAGCCTTTAAGATTAGAGATAGCACGAACATTATTGCTTGCAAGAATAATGTCATCTACATAGACCAAAATGGCTATGAAATCATCATTAGAGAGCCTAACAAATAAAGAATTTTCTAAATTAGACTGAGTAAAACCTTCTTGGAAGAGAACTCTAGAAAACTTTGAGAACCACTACCTTGAGGCTTGTCTCAAGCCATAAAGAGACTTATGAAGGTGGCAAACTAGATTAGGTGGCAAAGTCTCCCCTGTATGTGTATACCTTGATGGAAGTTGCATATAAACCTCTTCAAAAATATCTCCACGTAAAAAGGAATTATTCCCATGAAGCTGAGCAAGGTGCTAGCCTTTAATAGCAACGAAGGACAAGAGAAGTTTGAATATTACTAATTTGGCCACTGGAGATAAGGTTTTTATGAAATCCACTCCTTCTTGTTGAGTGTATCCTTTGACAACAAGGAGTGCCTTATATCTTTCCACTGTGCCATCATCCTTAAGTTTGATTTATACGCCCATTTACATCCAACATGGTGTTTACCTTTAGGTAGAGAAGTAATAGACCAAGTTTGGTTTTCTTTCAAAGCTTGCAACTCTATATCCATGGCATCTCTCCATACCTTTACTTGAATGGCTTCATAGAAACTTGATGGTTCTGTGATAATGGCTGCTGAGAGAATTAGAGCTCTATAAGAAGGTGAGAGCTTATCATAAGACAAATATTTTTGAATATGATGGGCAATGGAAAAAGTTGTTGTCAACTGTGTGGAGTTAAGCAAAGCAAAATGATAATCTTGTAGATAAGAAGGAGGCTTTGTGGCATATTTTGGTCAAGCCATACTTCTAGTCTGATCATTTGAAGATAATGCCTAATGTATGTCAACATTTGCCTCAGGAACAGTTATAGGAATTGTCAAACCTGTTTCATCAAAAAATTGAGAAGGTAAAACTCTTTCACTTAACACATCAAGTGAAGATATCTCAAATTGCTTATTAGCAAAAGGAAATATTTGTTCATGGAAGACAATATTCCTGGTGATAAAAATTGTCCTGCTTTCAATGTCTAGAAGTTTATAACCTTTATACCCAAAAGGTAACCCAAGAAGACAGCTATCGGTGCCCTTTGAGAAAATTTGTCTTTGGAATTTTTGAGTGTGGAGGTATAGCAAAAACAACAAAAAGCCCTCAAATGACAATCTTGAGGCATTTTATGATATAGCAACTCAAAAGGAGATTTATCAAATAATAAAGGTGTAGGCAGCTTGTTGATCAAATGCACATAAGTGACTATGCAATCTCCCCAATAATAGATAGGTATTCAAGATTGAAAGAGTAAAGCTTTAGCCACATTATGGATGTGTTGGTGTTTTCTCTCAACCACAGAATTTTCCTAGGGTGTCTCCACGCAAGAATAGTAATGAATAACACCAAGATTCGGAAACAAGTCAACAAAACCCAACTCAGGAATATTATCAGATCTGAAAGACTGAATAGTGCATCCAAGCTAATTCTGTTCCATTGCAAAAAAAGCTAGAATAAAAATGTGAACCTCAACTTTGGTTTTAAGAAGATATACCCATGTAGCTCTTGTATGATCATCTACAATAGTTAAGAAAAAATGATAGCCTTCCATAGTAACAACTTTAAATGGTCCCCAAACATCACAATATATAAGTTGGAAAGGAGCAAAACATGTATAGTTTAAGGAAATAAAAGATGATTGTCTTTGTTTAGCAAGAGGGAAAATAGTACAAGGTAAATTCGAAGTATTAATCTCCTTAATGTTCAAAACAGATCTAAGAATATGATGTCTACTAGAAGCAAGATGTCCTAATCTAGTATGCCATAGATCTAACTTAGTACAACTTATTGCAGAAAGACCAGAAATTGGATGCAAGCTTGTCAAATCTAAAAAATAAAGATTGCCTCACTTCTCACCCATCCCAATCGTTTGATCCCATGACTAGCCCTGAATAACACAAGAGGTATGAGAAAAAGTGAGAATATATGGCAAACATATGGTGAAACTACTTACTAATAGGAGATTAAACTTGAAATGTGGTACAAACAACACCTCATTCAAAATGACTTAATCAGAGAGTTTTACTGTGCCAATTCTTGCAATAGGAACATAAAGACCAGTAGGCAATGTTACTTTGGAATCTTGCACATGGCTAGAAGACTCAAATAGATCTAAAGAGAAACATACATGATGAGTTTCACCAGTGTCAATAATCCAGGTAGAAAAAGAGATTGTAGAATATATACCAGTAAAATTGGAGATGGATGGCCATGATTATATATCATCTAAGAAGGCACTTGCACTTGGTGATTCGAGATGGAGACTTAACATTTGAATGAGTTGTTGAACTTTTGAAGGGCTGAGAGAATTCATACTAAGATTAGTACAATTAACAACATCTATGCATTCTATTTGATTAACAACATGAGTAGTATTTTGTGCTTTGTTTCTAGGCTTCCATCTAGGAGGATAGCCATTTAATTTATAGCATTTCTTTTTGGTATGATTATTGTATCCACAATGTGTACAAACCAACTTGTCTCTGCATGACTTAGCACCAAAGGAACTAACAGAATTGACTAAAGAGGTTGGATAGTTATTAGAACATGTATGAAAAGACATTGGTTTAGCACGAGGAAGAGTGGAACCAGTACCATTATTCCTTTGTCATTTTTCCTGGATCACAAGGGATAAGACTCTATTAATTGAAGGCAAGAGATCCATCATCAAGACTTGAGCCCTGATCTGAGCAAATGACTCATTCAATCCTATAAGAAATTGCATCACAAACTCCTTATGCTGGTGATCTGACCAAGCACGAAATCCACCACAATGACAAACAGGAACATGTTGGAATTCTCTCAATTCATCCCAAATTATTTTCAGTTGAGTAAAATAAGAATTGACATCTAAGGATCCTTGTGATAATCCAGATAATTGTTTCTTGATCTAGAAAATCCTTGGACCATTTCCCTAATTAAAATGATCATGAAGATTCTTCTAGACCTCAAAAGCCGAATCAATGTATAACAAACTATCTGCTATATCTTTTCCAACAGCATTAATAATCCATAAAGAAACCATGGAATTACAATAAACAAGAGATTTGTAGGATTGGGTCTAGGAATAGTACCATCAATGAAATCAAGCTTTTACTTCACTGTTAAGGCCATAAGCATTGCACGTTGCCATGTATGATAGTTAGAGCCAATGAGAGGAGTCGAAATGAGGTTCAATACAGGATGATCGCCATTGTGTAGGAAGAAGGGAGAGCTCGAATCATCCATTGGAGCAGCATTTCCACCTCAACCACCATTATTGGCTCCTGCACCTTTCTCTATAATCGATCCTTAAGAAAAAAAACTTGGAGATACCCATGAACAGTTGTGATCAGAAATAGAGGATCACAAATCAGAAAAACAAGAAACAAAAAAAAAATGCTTTGATACCATGTTACAAGAAGAAGAATAGGAACGAATTGAATACCATTCAATTGATTAATGAAGTTGAGTACATACTGGTATATATAGCCTAAGCTAAAGGCAATATCAAAAAGGGAAAACCAACATGAGAAAAGAAAGGGAGGATCAACAATATCCCAAAAAAAGTCGTAACTTTACTTCCACTAGAGAAAATAGGAAAAATACTAAACTACCTTCTTTGTTCTTGTAATACAACACAGATTAGCCACAAAATTTAGAAGGAGAAGAGGAAAAAATAGAGTGGTTCCAGTATAAAAATGTCTTCGTCCACAATTCACTTTTATAAACTTTTGAAGTTCTTTCGAAGTTTCTGATATCTTTCATGAGAGAGAATGGGGAACTTGAACTTTGAGAGAAATAGAGAAGAAATGAAGAAAAAAGAGGCCATCACTCTCTATTTATATAAAGAGGTTTTTGGCTTTTGGGCATATATGATCAAATGGCTTATTATAATACTGAAGAGATATTAATAATATTTTTGAACTTAGCAAATGGCCATTTGATTCAGCCATTTAAGTTTTAAAATTTGAATATGAGATTTGAATTAAAAGATATTTTAATTCAATGAATTAAATTAGAATTGAAATTTATGTTTGCATAGGTGTCTAAAAATAGAATCTCAATTTTTTAAAGAACTTGAACTTGTGTTTGGATAAGCTATGATGAATTTAATTATAAAAGAAAGAAGAATGAATTAAAATGTGAATCCTCAGTAATTCAAATCTTAAAATTTAAGACTTAAATCACCCTAAAACAAACATGACTGTACGTGAGTCAAATCACCCTTTATACAGTGCCAAAATTTTGAGAGTTGGTGAGAGTAAATGGTTGGAAGCATCTTTTGATATCCTTTCAGTTTGCTCAAAAAATGTCATTAAGTTGGCTTAGCCAACGTGCTCCAGAGTGTGTTAACTTTGTCAGGATCCCAAATGTCACAATGAATAAAATCAAAAGGTGTAACTAAAAAAATTAAACTATGTGTAAAAGATAAACGTGTTTGTTAGGCTAACGAACAAATATCACAAATATATTAGGAATTAAAAACTATTTCTAGAATGATTTTTGACAAAAACGGAAGTGGTGGGATGAAGGATGCCCTAATCGTTGATGCCAAAGATTTTAGGTGGTTTTGATATTATGCGATAGGCGTGGATTTTCTTGAGATATGAGATAGAACAACTCACTATGTTGCTTGCCCAGGCAAATCATCTTCTTCGTAACCATGTCTTGCAACACACAAAAATCAGGGTAAAATGTCACATTACAGTTTAATACTTGTGTAAGTTTGCTTATAGAGAACATATTGACTCGAAATTTTGGGAATGAAATACTTTATCAAGTACTAAATATGGAGATAGCTTCATTGAACCCATGGAATAAATTTCCACTTTTTCTCTATTAGGTAGCTCAACAAAATCATAAGGATTATTGGTCTCATCATGTGTTGGTGAAGATCTTGATCGTGATATGAGGCTCCACTATCCACGATCCAATACGAAGTTGAATGTGAATCACGAAGAGTAGTGTTGCAAGTAATTGTACCATTTTTGTTTCAAAGTAGAGCTTTGAGTTGATTAAACTCTTCAATAGTGAAATTAGCCTTCTCTATATCAGATCCCTTGACGAACTGGATGAAGCTTGCTTGTGTATTGTGTTATAGAGTTTTTCTTTCTTGGCATTACATTCCTTCCATGAAGTTTATAATATGCAGGAAATCCATGTAAGTAAAAACATCAATCAATTGTATGACCATCACGGCCATAGTAACTGCATTTAAGCAATTTCTTTGATGGACTCCTAATGACTAAATCTTCTTTTGTTTGAGTCCTACTTATGGCGATGTGTTTTTAGCAAAATATATCAAAAAATTCAAGAGTCAGCAGATCAAAAGATGCTTTGATACTATCTAAAAAATTCATGGGATTCGAACTCAAAATCAATTTGCCATGAGTGGAGTAATCCAGAATTTTATAAGTCAATTAATATTCCCACTTTTTTGATGTGGGATCTTTAAGAAGCCACACATAATAATTTTTACTCAATTTTAGTAGAAAATTATGCATTCTATTTGAATTACAAAATATTTTTGGGACCAACTATCAATCCACATTGCATCTAGTTGGATAATCCAAACACTATCTTATTAATGTAGGTTTGAAGTTACCTGCTTGTTCCAAGCTTTTAATAAGAACACCCGGATACATTGTGGAGTAGGTTGGATCCGAACCACATAAACACTTGTCTATTTTACTTAATTTGTTTATGCACAGTTAAGTAACCACAAAATTTGATTATTCAAGTGAAGACATTTTTCATCCTAAGAGTAGAATACTTCTACTAGGGATTGAATTTTTTGAGATCTTTTCATAGATATAAGAGTTTTATTATTATTATTATTATTCCCTATTGGAAAGTAGTTAAATTCACTACACAATGTATAAGGTTAACCAAACCTTAACAGAAAAGAGAGAGACTTACACAATATTCTAGTTGTTTATGACTTGTTTCTTTTAAAATTTTAAATACACTATTTTATTTATTTATTTATTTACATTCACAAGCACAAATTTCAAATTGTGAACCAAATTTGCCCTTAAATAGCAGTACCATAAACTTATATTTTAAAAACAAGTAAAAAAAGAAGAAGTTAAAAACAAGTTTTGATTATTTTCATTCATTTTAATTTAACAAATAAAATAGTTTTGATTTTGGAAACAATCGCTAACTTCTACCAATCATGTTTTGGTAGTTTTAAAACCTGTGATTAATAATTGAGTACTCCCTTTATGGGACCTTTACCCTCATCGTTTCTCATTAAACATATTGTTTCCACAACCTATGACTAGCCCTTCTTTACTTGTATCAGTTATGGTTTTTTTTTTTAATTAAATTTATTTATTTATTTTCTTTAAAAAAAAACGTATAGGTAGAAAAAAAAAATAGATATTTTAAGTTCGAAGTTAATTTAGTGAAAAAGTAAAGAAAAAAAAAAGTGTAGCCTTTCATTACTTTCAAGTTATTTATAGTGGATAATGTGGTCAATTGCCTCCAACTACCAAGTATTTACTTAGTTTTTGCAAGGAAATTTCAAAGTATTAAGTGAAGCATGAGCTACACGCCTTGATCATGTGGGCTGTGGCCCGTGGGCAGTGTTTACATTCATATAAATATGCCTAACAACCTTTTTCTTTGCCATTGATCACACTTTTATTATAATATAATGTTTTATTTAATAGATTATTATAATCATAACTACAAAATATAAATAAAAGGCACAATTTTTTCTTTGAGCATTTATGATTTTTGTGTCATTAATGGTCACTTTTTACAAATAGTAATAACAAATTATAATATTTCACTATTTTTTAGTTTTTAAATTTTATCACATGATAACTTATTGAAAAATTAAGAGAATGTATCTTACATAACTACAAAAATAAACTAGAATATATATTTATAATATTCACACACATTCTTGAAAGTTTCTTTTGTGTTATTTTTTTTTTTCAAACTTTAAATGTTTACTGACAATAAATCGAAAGTTCAATTAAAGTAAAATTTATTTTGTTAGTTTTGTATCGATTAAGTGAACAAATATTATATTTTTATTATAAAAAGATTTATCAAAATTATATTTTCAACCACTTTCTATACCATAATGATAACTACTAAGCGTTCTTAATTAAACCTTAGCATGTGTGCCATGTTCTTGACACGAATAGATTTTCTAGTCTAATCAATGATAATTTCTTTTTTTTGATGAAGTATCAATGATTACTTTATACGAGGTCGTGTTGCACATTTTCTTGACATGTGTTCCCATTCCTAGTTTGTATAACATATATTTTGACAAGGGAAAAGTACATTTTGTACCCTCTCTAGTTGTTGATTGTAATACAAAGGACTATAATTTTTTAAAAATTACTTAAAATGGCCTCCAGTTGTCGAAAGTAACAAAAAGATCCCCAAGCTGAGTACTTTTTTTGAAGAAAAAAAAAAATATTCGTTGTACTTTTATTTACGAACTGAACAACTTTAATAGTATTCTTGTTGTCCAACTAAAAACAAAAAAAAGTAGAAGTAATGTTTTAAAGTAAAAAATTCAAACCCTAAACAAATAAAATTAAATATAATATCAAAAACCCTTTAAAAATTACAAAAGGACAAAATTAAATTTTCTACCTCACTTGAAGGCCTATCAAGAATGAAAATATCGATATTTCGACCAAAATTTCAAAAAATAGAAGGTACTAATATCAGAATCAAATATATGTTAATTTATTCTGAATATTAAGAAATATTGATGAAATATTGGTAATATCGATATCGGTATTAATATCGTTTTCTGACAGTGTAATTTTTCTACAATTTCGACGAAATATCAAGAAATATCGATATTTCGGATTGAATATCAAAAATATTAATTTTTTCCTATTTTTTAAATTTAAAATTTTTTTTTCTCTTATTTATAATTAGAAGCTAAAAATAAAATAAAAAATAAAAAAATTGTATAATTAGATACTAAAACAACTTTTAAAAATCTCTCATTATAATGATTTTTTTTTGAAAAATTAAAAGATTTTTTACTTTTAATTTTTAGAAATATAAAACTAGAATATTCTTTTATTTTATTTTTGTTTTGGTTTTATGTCTTCTTTAAATCTCATGTCAATGATACAAATGTAATGTTCATATAATTGTAATGGTACTACATTTGATATTTATTTATTTTGGTTTGTTTGTTTGTTTATTTTTTTATTTTGTTTTTTGGATGCCATTAAATAGCAATAAAATAGATAAAAAGAAAAACAATCTATTCATGAATCAAAACTATTTTAGTAGACAAGGCGAGTCAAGACAAAAATGTCAAGATAAGACCACGCCTTATGTATTTAAACCTTTAAGAAATTCATTTTGGTATTGAGTTTATTGTGTTGTGTGCTTATATTTTTTATTTTTTTATACTATGTAATATATTGTGATCTTTCTTCATTAAAAATTTATTTTAAATATTATATATAGCTTTATCACGCTATATATTAAGAACTTTACTTATTTTAGTTAGTAATAACCTAGTTAAGTGTTACTTATTTTGGTATTAAGTTTATTGTGTTGTGTGTTTGTATTTTTTTTTTTTGTACTATGTAATATATTGTGATCTTTCTTCATTAAAAATTTATTTTGAATATTATATATAGCTTT
>WUAT03027469.1:0-14138 GCA_010015005.3 Ulmus americana
ACAACACATGCCTGGAGCATATCCTCAAGCGTTTGAATCATCCTCTCAATCTGGCCATTAGTTTGGGGATGGAAGGCAATGCTAAAATTTAGTTTGGTTCCCATTAATCTTTGTACTTTCCTCCAAAAAGTTATGGTAAATCGGCTACCCCGGTCTGAAATAATCAAGCGTGGGACTCCATGAAGCCTTATGATCTCCCATATATACATCATTGCTAGCTATTCCAAGGAATAAGTCATGTTAATGGGAACAAAATGAGCCGATTTGGTTAACTGATCAACTATAACCCATATGACATCATGTCTTTTTGTGGTTTTTGATAGCCCAACCACAAAATCCATAGCAATTTATTCTTATTTCCATTCCAAAATCTGTACTGATTGTATTGTCCTGGTGGGCCTTTGGTGTTCCGCTTTAACCTTTTGACAAGTTAAGCATCTTTCCACGTACTTGGTCGTGTCCTTCTTTATTCTGGACCACCAAAAGTGATCTTTCAAGTCTCTATGCATCTTTGTAGTTTCTGGATGGATGAAATATGGTGTAGAATGAGCCTCTGATAAGATATGTTCCTTCAGGTCCGAGTCATCCGAAACACATAAGCTCCCCTAATAAGTCAAAATCCCATCCAGAGACACACTCAATTTTGTATCCTTTCCTTCTTGCACTTCATATTTAAGCTTGTTCAATGCCGAATCTAACTCTTGTGCTCCCTTTATTCCAAAAAAAAGTTGTAGGTTGCAAGGTCATTAAAGACACTTTTCCCACGAGAATCTCTATCTCCAACCTTCAAACGTCTTCCTACAAAGCCTTTGGCAAGGCTTGGATGGACATCAATGTCACTGATGACTTCCGGCTCAAGGCATTGGCTACCTTCTTGGATTTTCCATTATGGTATAAGATTTCACAATCATAATCCTTTACTAACTTAAGCCATCTTCTTTGCCTCATGTTCAACTCTTTTTATGTGAAGATGTACTTCAAACTCTTGTGATCTATGTAAATCTTACAATAAGCCTCGTAAAGATAGTGTCACAATATCTTCAAAACAAACACTATTGCCGCCAACTCTAAGTCATGGGTTGGGTAATTCACCTCATCCTCCTTTAATTGTATTAAGGCATAAGCTATAACCTTGTCGTCTTGCATCAAGGCTACTCCTAATCCCACTTTTGAGGCATCATGTAGATTTCATACTCTCCCTCTTCTTGCAAAAGGGTGAGTATTGGGGCATTTGTCAATTTCTCCTTAAGTTGCTGGAAGCTTTGTTCACACTGTTCCGACCAAATGTACCTCTTTTCCTTCTAGGTCAGTGCCATAAGGGGTGCAGCTACTCTTGAAAACCTTTCTACAAAGCATCTATAATTCCATGCTAACCCAAGAAAGCTCCTTATTTCTATTACACTAATTGGTGTAAGCCAATTGCTTACGGCTTGTACCTTCGAGGGGTCAACTAAAATTCCTTCTTGTGAGAGTTAAAACTCATACTTAGAGAATTTGGCATAGAGTTAATGTTCCTTCAAGATCTGTAGAGTGATCTCCAAGTGTTCCTCATGTTTTGGCTTGCTCCTGGAGTATACCAAAATGTCATCAATAAATATGATGATGAACTTATCCAAATAGTCTTTGAATATTCGATTCATCATGTCCATGATTGTTGCCAGAGCATTTGTGTAACACCTAAAAGCTTATGATCACTAATTCTCTTGATTATTTTAATGTAAAGGAGTTCTGATTGTAAGAATATTTTGTAACATTTCTTTGTTATAAATCTTTTATGAAATCAAGAGAAATTGAATGGATTTTTGGTAAATAAGAATCCATAAGGATTAGTTTGAATTATAGAAAAAGAATGGATTAAATAAGGAAAGTAAAGGAAAAGGAAAATTTCTAGGAATTTTGCTAAGTATAGGGAAATTCGAAAGGAAAGACCTTCCAGTTGAGTCAAGAAGCAAGCCTTCTGCTCAACTCTGATGACACTTCCGGTGGAAAGACCATCAGGGACAAGTACTAAGGGAAATTATGATAAAGTACTAAGGGTGAAGGTTTTGTCGTGTCAAAACCTTCGAGGACCAAAGACAGACCTTCCAGGGCTTTTTCCGGGAAGGGTTGGTCAACATTGGTTAAGCTAGAAAAATTTTAGGCAAGAGGGCTATGGGACTTAATGCGCGTCATGAGCCAGAGTTCACGGCCAAGGAAATCCTTTTAGATGTGAGACATAAAGGGTATGTGGGAAGCCTTCCAGAAATAACAAGTAAATTCAACTCACGAAACCTTCCGAAAAGATAACTAGAAACACTACATAGAGTTCGTTCTGGAACAAATAGGGAATATGAAGCAGGAAGCCTTTCAAATTTCAATGGTTGAAAATGCTAACTCAGACGACATGAGGGGGTTGAATCTAGAAGCATTGTGAAGGAGCGTGTACCGATTACGTATCCTGAAGCGTTGTGAAGGAGCGCGTATGGATAATGTATTCAGAAGTGTTGGGAAGGAGTGCTTATAGATAATGGATTCAAAAGCGTTGAAAAGGAGCGTGTATGGATAACGTATCTGGAAGCTTTGTGAGGGAGAGCATACAAAAAGTGTTCAAAAAGTATATCCGGAAGCTAAAATCTGGATTATGTTCGGGTAAAAAGCTACCCGTAAAAGAAAGATTAGACAACACAGAAACCACTCCTACTAAAAGAGAATTCCTCTAAGGTGGGAATCCTCTCTATTGAAGCAATTGCTTCCAGCTAAGCAACAACCACCAAGTGCTAGGATTGTATAAAGGAAGACAACATGGGACCTTTTTCCCACATGACCAAAACAAGTGCCAATAGACTTGGCTAGGTGGATTTACAGGTGGTAGCCATGCAAAGGGTTTGACTTTGGTTTTGCATTATGTGTCGAAACAAGAAGTGGACTGCTGGCCACTAACTCTATATTAATCAAGAAATTAATCAAGTTAATACATAACCCAAACCTCTATAAATAGAGAGATTAGAGGAGATGAGGAGGTTGTTAAAAACTTAAGCAACAATCTTCTCCATTTCTCCTCTCGAGTTCAAGAACAACAAGCGAGTTTAAATCTCGAAACTGAATCAAGTAAAGAACTTCCACCCAAATTTGTACTCAGTTTAAGTAATAATCTTCTCAAACAAGATGATTAATGTTTAAGGATTATGGATGAAATGATCTAACAAGTATGAACATTCTAGGTGTTCGTCTAGGAAAGGAGGCTGAATAGGAGGCTCAAGCAAAGTCGTTTCTTTGTAGGATTTTTCTCAAGGTAAAATCCTTGATTCTTTCCAAAAAAAAAAATTAATGTTTGAAGGTTGAGAAATAAATTGAGTTAAAACCCTGAATTTTTCATGCAATATGGTGAATTGATAAATTAAAGAAATAAGGTTGCATGTCTAGAGTTAGACAATTCTTATGTCCAGATTGTATGATTTAATTGATGTTTCAAAACGGCTCTGGTTTTTATGAATAATAGCTTTTTTGAAGCTCAAGATGTCTATTTTCACGTAGTAAAAGATGAGAATTTTCCTTCTCAAAGATTTTAAGAAAATTAGCCAAGAAGGCAATCTATTTTATGAAAACTGAAATGAGACTGGTTTTGAAGAAAATATGATTTTAAGGTTTTTAATGTGATCCGGACTCCACTTTTTGTAAAAGAGTCTTTTAAATATTTTATGGTGATTTAGATATAAAATGGGTCAGATTTGAACGATTTTTAAGAACATGAGAATTGACATTTAGACTTTCCAAAACAACAGTCGTAATGATGATCAAATTGAGTTAAGTTTTTGAGGGATGAGTTTGGTGTTGAAAATAAAGTGCATTAGAAGCTGGTATTTTTAAAAATATTTTAAACATAAACAAAATAGGATCCAACTCAGGTTGCTAAATATAATAAATCATTTCAGATCAATTACCTCTTGTAGCATAGAAAGCCTTTGAGAAGTTCCTCGACCAAGTAGTCTTATCTCCTATTCTCAAGGCATTAACCAATATGAGCGTCGGCACACCTCTGATGGTTTCTACTAGACTCTTCATGCAATTCCCAAATAGAAAAACTCTCTCGATCTAGTAGTTCAATGCAAACTACTTGGATCTCCAATTTCTCCTTTTTCTGCCTCACTTGTTCGCCCTGTGTGTATCTCTTTTTCTCAATCTCAGATATCACGTATATGAGTTTTTCCCATTTAATTTAAATATACCCATATAGGAAAATATCTAAATTAAAAGAAACTTATTTAATCCAAGATTTAATATTTGAATAAAATATCTCTAAACAAGATATATAGATCAAAAAAAAAATTTGAACTCATTATCTCATAAAGGTATTCTCTATTCAAATATATATTATTATATTTAAATTATATGTATTAAAAATACAAATAACTCATTAATATAAAGCTGGAAAGTAGGTTGGATGCGTAAAATCCATACACGAGATTCCATACATCCAGGCACTCACTAAACTAAGGGTCCAGGCACCCGTAACTCGCCAGAGGCAAATTTCTTGAGCCTTCGTTCACATAGTCATCTGGTTGACCCATACGGTTGACTAGTTAACCTAGAATTACCATTCTTAGTCTTGATTAGGGTTATTTGAGCTAGCAAAGGGGGACATATAGAACTAAGCTCTAATAATCAAAGATAAATTTACTCAAAGCCAATTTTCTAATCGATTATTAACTCTGGAGTTACTCCACTAAAAACCCGAAGGTAAACTCTCTATTATATATCATAATTACGAAAGAACTAATTATCTTTTGTCTATGATCAATCATTCATATATCATCCTCATATGTTATCCGCATCGACTCGAGATCAAGTCCGTTTAATCTCATCGATCATATTTATCGCTAGTGCAATAATTCTATAATGGAAAATCCCTATTTACAAAGAAATAGAATACCACTTGAACAACACACACTCAAGTGGCTGAGCTCATTTAATTTCCATTAACCCGAACAATCCCTTAAGAGGATAACTTTAACTCTCAATAGAGCCATGGATTCCATATCTATGAATCATGCTTTATCATTTATGAGTCATGCCTCCAAAATATAGGTATGGTCTGTCTCATATCGTAGAGACTTCATCCTTGGTAAATCAAAAGATACAAGTTGCAAAAACAAAAAACACATTTGCATTTCAAGATTAAGATGCAATAAATGTCTATAATTATTAAAATGAATTGATTAGGTCAAACAGATGTGTTAAATCAATTCCACTTTAGGTCCTAGCCCAATGCACATCCACCACTAGGACACACACCAATGAATCTATCTAAGAGATTAACTCTAATAGCCAAGATAAACTATCTTCTCAACGGAATACAAATTCATAACAATCGTAACATGAATAAAGTGTCCGACTTTATTCCATCGATTACGGTCTGTATTTAAACTATATCCTTAACATTAGATCTTTTTACATATGAATCCTTCATTTATCCAATTCAAAGGTTTATATAATATAGTTTAGGACATCTTATTTACTTGCATATATTCAATAAATGAACATAAATAGGACATAAAATTTAATAACCACAAAATAAAATCATTTTATTACTTAAACATAATGTTGATACATCTAATGTATCTAACCTTAGAGCACAAATCCTAAGATTAGGATGGGAGCCTTATAATTAAGTCCTATCCATAGCAAGGAACTAATAGTTGTACTTAATGTTTAATCCCTTAAGATTCTAGTTTTATCCCGAAGAAGGAAGTAAGCGTTCGGGAGCTAAGCAAAGTTGTAATAAGTACAATCTCACCTACAACATGGTTTGAAAGGAAAAGACAAAGTTTTAATGTGTTTAAATGTTTTATGAGTTGATTATTGGCTAGATTCTGGAAATGAAGCTATGATTTTGATTGTTATGTGTGTAAGTTTATTGCAAGTCATTTATCTTGCTCATGATTGAAAGTGTTATGATTGAAATTAAAAAGGTTTTTCAAGTGCAAGTCAATTTATCTTGCTTATGCTTTAAAGGTGTTTTTCATTTGTTTACATGAAAGCAAAGTTTACACTCAAGCATTCTCATAATTCATTTACATTGTGAGGAAGTGTAGTGTCCGGCCTTATTTTATTTACAGTAGGGTGTTGACTCATCAAGGCTACGGATTGTTTCCCAAGGCGAGCTCTGGATCCTTCCGGCAAATTAAGTACGGGTACATATAAAAGGAATGAAAAAGGGGCTCAAATATGTTTTTAAAGGATTGCATAAGATTTTCATGTATTGATTTCTATATACTTTTCAAGTAAGTTTTTAGTGAGAAAAATATTGTACTTATTGAATTATCACTCACATTTTTTAATTCCATGTTGTAGATGATCAGGGCAAGAGGCCAACCCAAGGTTAGTTGCTAGACCAGAGTACAGTAGAGATGGATGGTGGATTGATATGGAACCCACTAGAAGGTTTTCAAATGCTTTCACCAGTTTTGGGAATTAAAGTTTTGTAAGGATATTTAAGAGGTTTAATTATGTAAATGGAATTTTGTTAAGAACATGAAATTAATTTGCTATTAAGGTTTTTTTTTTCTTCGGAAACAAATGGTTAAATGGGGAAATGGATCCTTGAGTTTTAGGTCCCTCCGGAATCAAGTAGTCTTTTCAGGAAGAAATTTGATTCCAGAAGGATTCACGATTTAGCAATCGCAAACTCTTTCGGATAGTTTTGAAAGAAAGTGTTTAGTCACGGGTTTTCCTAGAAGCTTTTCCTTCTGGGTGACCAAACAATTTTCCCAAGTTTTATATACAAGGTGTTTCCCACAAGATCAATCCTTCCAAAATTCCCTAACCCTTTTATTTCAAACTTCTTTTAATTAAAAAAAAATTGGTTTTAACAAGTGTTTAGAAGTCCATTTAATGGATCCTCCCCGTGTTGCTCCATGATTTTAGTTCCAATTTTATCCACAAGAAAGGAAGGAGGAAAAGAGATGTTTTTAGAAAATAGTATATCCGAAGTCTTCTTTTTGGATTGGACGTTTTTCTTTTAAAGGTTTAAGAAATCTCAAATTTTAAGTATTTTCAATCCAAAACTTGAAGACGAGGTACCGAAATAATTTCTTTTTAGCATTAAGGAAAAGAAAGGATTTCAAATGAATATTTTTAAGTTGTTTTAAAAATAAAAATAAAAACATTATCGGATTTTAGCACTAAATGTGCTTAGTTAAGGAAGGTTTTAAGTTTAAGGAAAGTAAGGAATGTTATAATTTGTCAATCTGAAGAGCATCACTAGGAACTCATAATGCCCATATCTAGTCCAAAATGTTGTCTTAGGGACATCGCTATCCTTAATCTTCAATTGATGATATCTGGAACGTAAGTCTATCTTAAAAAATACAGCAGCTCCCTTCAATTGGTCAAATAAATCTTCTATCCAGGGTAGCAGATACTTATTCTTGATAGTAACTTTATTCAATTCTCAATAGTCAATGCACATTCTCATGTTACCATCCTTCTTTTTTATGAATAATACTAGAGCTCCCCAAGGTGAATAACTTGGTTGAATAAAGCCCTTATCCAATAGTTCCTATAGCTGTGTTTGCAATTCCTGGAGTTCTGCCAAAGCTATTCAGTAGGGTGCATTAGATATTGGCGTCAATCCTAGAAGAAATGCTATCTCAAAAACTAACTCCTAATCTGGAGGCAACCCTGGCAAATCTTCCGAAAAGACCTCCACAAAGTTCCTTTCAAAAGGAATGTCTCTAGGGGTTAGCTTTCCTTCCTTGGATAAATCCTTAATATTGGCCAAGTAGCCAACACATTCGTTCCTCAATAGTTTCCTTGCCTTCATTGCCAATATCATCTCTTATGTCGTTTACCATTATCTCCAAATTACTCAAATTCTTCTTTGCCCGAAAGCCTGAAGATGACCCTCCCACTTTGACACTTTATCGTAGCATCATACTTCCCTAGAAAATCCATTCTGAGAATCATATCATAATCCTACATGGTGAAGATAACTAAATCCGCGAGCAATTCCCTTCCAAAGAAAACTACTAGTATTGCTCATAGCCAATGGCTAGAAAGTAAGATTTCCCTAGAAGGTAGGGATGTACTAAACCCTTCCTTCAAAACATTGCATGCATGGGACACACCTTCTACAAACTTACGTGATGCAAAAGAATGTGTTGCACCACTATCAATCAAAACATAAGCCGATAAATTAGCGATTTGAAGTTGACCTGTAACCACCTTGGACTGTTTGGCTGCAGCATCATCCCTAGTAAAGGTGAAAATTTGGGCAATTGTCTCACTCCCTTCCAATAACCCTTGTACTATCAGAGCATTTTTGGGCTGAGCCTGTATAGCATTTAGCTACTAATGTTGTTGTTGCTGTTCCAGATTACCTGAGGGATTTGCCCTTCCTGTCTTTGTACGCTTCTTGTAGAATTCCCGGGAGTAATGTCCTCATTTCCCGAAAAATAGCATGTGTTTGTTCCCAACTTGCACTCTTTTGGATGATTTCTTCTATACTTCTTGCATGTAGGTACATCTTTTCTGGAAGTAACCTTCTTAGAAGCCTGTCCCTGATCATTCTTATGTTCGGCAAAGTTCCCTTTTCTTTTATTCTTGCTCCCCTAGCCATTTTTTCAACCTTTCAGACTAAACCTATAACCTTTGCTTCCGGCTAATTCTTGCCCCTTCAAAGCCTTTCTTGCTTCGTACAACTTAGCTCGTTCCTCCCAATACTAGTTCACCCGGTGCTTGGCCCTCAAGGCCTTACTGAGTCAATTTGCCATTGTAGTGGGCGGATGCTCCCCACTTTCTACCAGTGCAGTGATTTCTTGCCTGAATACCTTCAATAGTCTGGTGACCCTATCTTCCTCTATTTGTACTAACATTGGGCATAATCCTGCTAATTGGTTGAACTTCCAGACAGCTTTTGTCACGGTCATGCTTCCTTGCCTTAAATTGATGAGCTCACTTTGCTTGGCCCTCATAGTCACTTGATTGTAGTATTTGTCATTGAACTCAGTCTCAAAATCTGCCCATGATATTTTAGTCACATTCCTTAGGATCTTGACTGTCTCCCACTAATACCTCACATCCTTCTTCAATAAAAATGTGGCACACCACATCTTGTCTTGATCATTGTAATTAAGAAAATCTAATATAGTTTGAACAGAGTATAACCACTCCTCTCCGATAATGGGATCCATAAAGCCCTCAAACCCTTCAAGCTTCATGTGCCTGAACTTTTCATGGACTTGTACATCTGTTCCAATCTAGGAGGGGGCGGTGGTGGCGGAAGTAGCACCATGTCCCTTCCGACCCCTTCTTTGTAGGCCTTATTATATTGTCAGAGGATACGTATTTCCTCGTACTGCTCCAACATTTGCTGTTGCATCTCGGCAATCATTGTCGTAAGCCTCTCTAGGTTACCATTCCCTCCCAATTTGTTCTCGACCTCATCCATGATCTATATTGCCTGAAATTTCCAAAACAACTTTATTAGCGAATCCTTTAATAATTAGTTCATTATTTCAAACATTTCTCATAATTTCAAGACTCTCTTAACACTTTATTTCCATTCAATAATGGTTAACTACCTCTCATCAATACATCATAGAGTTTTTAAGCTTTAACTCTCAAACTATCCTAAACAGTTAGCATAATCTCATGCTACGTTTAATCACACATTAAACATCCTTGCTATTCTAAATATAACAGCCATAAATAGTAACCATACTTACTTGGACTGAGCTCGAGTTGGTGAGATGATGGATCAAGGATGGCAGGAAAACCGTTCTGATACTAACGTAACATCCTCATTTTCTTAATCTTAAATCCTTCCTTAATATGCACATTTACTGCTAAAAATCATGAAATAAATAAATTAATTTTTTTTAAAAAAAAGAACATGCTTAAAGTATCCTTGGAAGCATTTCCTTTCCTTAATTTTATAAATGAATTAAATTGGAACCTTTATACCCAAATTTGAATTGAAAATACTTAAATTTCAAGATTTCCCAAACCCTTAAAAATTGTTCAATCCAAAAAGAAGACTCTGAATATGATACAATTATGAAAATGTGTCTCTTTTCCCCCTTCCCTTCTTCCAAATATAAACTTGAAAACTAAAATTGTGGAGTAAATTGGGAAGTAACCGTTTTAAGACTTCCAAATCACCTACTTGCCAAAAGTTTTAAATAAAAGAAGTATATACAAAAGGATTGGCAATTCCGGGAAGAATCCTCAACCTGGAAATGCCAAATTCAGAAAACATAAGAAAATCGTTTGGTCACCTAGAAAGAAAAGCTTCCGAGAAAGACTTGTGGAAACCATTTCCTTTTAAAACTATCCATAAGGGTTTGCTATTGCATAATCGTCAATCCTTTTGGAACCAAGTTCCTTCCTGAAAAGATTACTTGATTACGGAGGGACTTAAAACTCAAACGTCCATTTCAACAACTAAACATTTGTTTCCAAAATAAAATCTTAAGTAGAAAATTCCATTTACATAATAGAAACACTCATTATCCTTACAAAACTTAACCCAAAATGGCATAAGCATTTGAAAACCTTTATAGCGGGTTCCATACCAATGTGCCATCCTCCCTGAACTCAGGTCTGATCCAACAAAATTACTTGGCTAGCCTCTTGCCTCGATCATCTACAACATGGAAATTAAATACATGAGTGATAAAATCAGTAAGTACAACATTTTTCTCACTAAAAACTTGCTCGAAAAACTTTTAGCAATCATTTCATGAAACCTCATGCATTCTTTTAAAACATGTTTGTGCCCCTTTTTCCTTCCTTATGTGTGTAGTCGTATTTAATCTTCCATAAGGATCTAGAGCATGCCTTGGGAACCTCCCCATAGCCTTGACCAGTGAACACCCCGTTGTTAATAAAACAAGGTTGGGCACTACACTTCCTAACAATGTAAATAAATCATGAGAAAATACTTGATAACAACAATCACATATCTATCAAACAAAGAGCAAGATAAATTACTTCTAATAAACTCAACCTTTGCCAATCAAAGGCATAACTTCGTGTCTGAAAACTAGCCAACTGTCAAAACATTTGAGCATATCAAAACCTTGCCTTTTCCTTTAAAACATGTTGTAAGTGAGGTTGTACTTACAACTTTACTCAGCTCCCGAATGCCTAACTCCTTCTCTGGAATGCACTTAATCCAAAAAGATTAAACACAAGACATTATTCATCACCTTGTGTTCTAGATAGGCCTTATGATGACCAAAACCAAAATTTCATTACTTTACTTCATTTATTATTACTATTACAACCCTGCTTTGGACATTCCTCAACTTAAAGCATTAAATCCAGAAATTCAATTTTCCTTTTTCATAAATTGCATCAAAACGAGTTTCACAAAACAATTTGCATTCTCGGCTCAATTTATTTAAATTTGTTTATAGGAAAATTTCCATATTTTAACACATTAAAGTAGACATTTTGAGCTTTCCAAAAAAATTACTATTCATCAAAATCTGAGTTGTTTTAATGCCACAGTTAATTCATACAATTTGGACAAAAAAGTTGTCCAAAACTGTGACATGCAATGTCTTTTTCCTTCATTTAAAGCTTAAAATCTAGCATGCAAATTCATGATTTTATCTTAAATTTATTCCTTATCTTTAAAACATCATTCTCCTAAAAAGATCAAGGATTTTACATTGAAGAGTCGCATGAAAGGTACAATCTAACTCTAGCCTCAAATCGGACAACCCTTGAAGAACACCTTCAATGTTCATAAATTTTATTAATCTTTAATTCTAGATCCTTTACCTTAAAAGAATTTAATTTAGAAAATCCTTACCTAAATTTTAAGATCAAGCTAAGATTATGAATTTCTAGCTTGGATTATCTCTTAAATCTCAGTTTGTTCTTGGATGGGTCTCGGAGTTTTGCCTTCGAACACTTAGAGCTTTTAGAGAAGTGGTTTGTTTAGCTAACAAATCATTTCCTTTCCTTTAATCCTCTTATTTATAGAGGTAATCTGATTCCATAGCTTAAATCTTAAGTTGGATAATTGTCCTTTGTGGCAACTAGCGTCCTCTTGGTTTGACACCAAAGGCAATTTCAAAGTCAAATGCCTTGCATGGTTGCCACCTGTTATTTCACTTCACAATTCTATTGGTGTCATTCCTAACAAGTGGGAAAAAGAACCTCAACTTGTCTTCTCTAATACGATAATGGCACTTGGTATTTGTTGTTTGGCTGGAAGCATTTGCTTCGGCTGAGAGGGTTTCATTGCCTCATATACTTCCCCTTGTAGCAGGAATAGTTCCAATGAAAGGCAAGACTTCCCATTTCTAGAATGCTTCCTGGAAGACCATATACATAACTTTTTCCGAAAGGTTTCTAGTACACTAATTACCTTACCTGAAAGGGTTTCTGTAGAACTCTTCCATATACCTGCACACATTTTGTTCTGGCATAACATTTCTGGATACGCTATCCATGCGTATCTAATCATTCATATCCGAAGAAACTTCCCGAATGCGTTATGTCCCTTCACGTCCAAAGACTTCTCCCGAATGCGTTCCGTCCCTTCACATCAAGAGAAAAGTCCCGAATGCATTTCGATATATTCTTTTCGGATATGCCCTCCTTTTCCATTCTGACACAATATTTTTAGATTCGCCTCTATGTTATGTTCCGGTATATTCCTTCCAGTTATGACCTCCCTATGTCTTCCAGAATGACATTCCTTGCTAGTTTAATCCAAAAGGCTTCCTATTTTCTAGCCATTATTTGTTCTGGAACAAACCCTACGTGGCGATTCTAGTTATCTTTCCGGAAGATCTTCTGCATTGACCTCACTTGTTATTTCTCAAAGTCTTTCCCACTAATCCTTCTGCCTCTTTATCCAGAAGGGTTTTCCTTGATCGTAACTTAGGCTCGTGACACTCCTCAAGTCTCGTAGTCCGTTTAACTAAAAATCGTTCGAGCTTAAGCAACGCTGACCATCCCTTCTTAGAACAAAACCCTGAAAGGTTCTACTTTGGTCTCGAAAAGGTATTAATGCAGAAAAACCTCCACCCTTAATACCTTAAACATATCCTTCTCATCACTTGATCCTGAAGGTCTTTCTTCCCGATGTGCTCGTTAGAGTTGAGCAACTTATTCCGAAAGATTGGCTTCCTAGTTTAGCCAGAAGGTCTTTCCTTTTGGATTCCTTTTATACTTAATAATATTCTTAGAAATTTTCCTTTCTCTTTATTCTCCCCATTTAATCCACTCTTTTACTGGAATTTAAAATCAACTCTAGGGATTTTCTATTCATCAAAAATCCATATCATTTTTATGATTTCATAACTAATTTATAACATTAAAATGTTACAAAATATTCTTACAATCATAATTCTTCCTTAATATTTAAAAAAAATTAAGAGAATTAGTGATCATAAACTTTCGGGTATTGCACGACCAAAGGAACTCTGACGGTCAAGTTAGCTTCATTGAATGTGAGGAAAGATACGTGATAATGCAAAAGGATGTATGGAACATATAAGGAATAAAAGTAGCATTACCATGACCGAGAGACGATGGCACAACAAAGGCGGTAGGTAAGGCGGGCTTGGCACTATGGCAGTGTGGTAGAGTAGCTAGAGCTGGCTCTACAATGGAGAGGAAACCAAGTGTCTCAAGTGTAAAGAAGGTGGAAGGTATCATAAAAGGTCCCTAAAAATGGAGTGTTTTTTGGTACTTATAGGAAGGGGGATACAAATAGGCTCATAATGGGGTAATGAGAACAATCTACCATTACTCCAATTTATGGGGGGCTAACCATTGGACTCTACATTAAGCAGTATATGAGGAGTTTCAACCTGATGGTCATAATGGAGCATTAATAGCCATCAAGTGTGTTATCAATGCTTTGTAACCCCCAAGAGGAGTTATGTAGTGTGACCTGAAAGGTCAAGAGGCAAACAGATGATGGTTGTACTCATGGAGTGACCTGCTTGGTAGGATGCCCCGACTTGTAGGATGACCCAACTTGTAAGGTATGACCTGAGACGTAGAGTGTGACCCGATTCATAGGATGACCTAAACCCGTGGGGTGTGGTGTACCATAGAGTGAGCTGACTTGTGGATTGGGTTGACCCTTAAAGTGGATAGCTTGCAAAATGAGCCATCTTAATGGATGTGCC
>WUAT03027578.1:0-14135 GCA_010015005.3 Ulmus americana
TTTCTTGCAATTTACTTTTCTTGCAATTTATATTTCTTGCAATTTACATTTTTTGCACTTTACATTCAAGTTATTTCTTTATTGCAATTTGTTTTGAAGAGATTTATTTTCTTGAATGTTTTAACTTTTTAATTTCTTGAAAAGTTTTCAAAAGTTTTACAAAAAAAATTCTTCACCCCCCCCTGCTTGTTTTGCCATCTGGACGAACAATGGGCTTCTATGGCGACGACATATTTTGAAAATATTGTCACTTAGTCTAATTATTAAAAAAAAATTAATATTAATAATAAAAAGTATTATTAATATTAATAATATTTTTTTTATTATTACTATTAATAATACTGAAAATGTAATTAATTATTACAAAAATTTTAATATCAATATTAAATAAATTTGGAGCAGGATCACTGAGTTCATACTTTACTAAGTTAAGTTATTTCTTTCCCTTATTTGCTAGTACGGCACAAAGATTCAATATGCTCAGAAAACCCAACTTCATTGTTAAATATAAAAAGAGTATCGTGTGATACCCTTTTTGTATTGAACAATGAAATTGTATTTTCTGAAAAGAATATTGAATCTTTATTTATGTGGTGTCAACTATTTTACAAAAATAAAAAATAAAAAAGAAATTAAATAACATAACATAACATAACATAACTTAGTCAATCATGAGACTCAGAATCTAGCTCTAGATCAACCCTAGGATCAGAAGTCCGGTTCTGATAAAATAATTTATTTTCTAAAAATCATACTTGTAATATTAATATTAATTTAATAAATTAAACCAATATTAATATAAACTTGGCGCGGGCTACTGAATCTAAGCTTGAGTTGGAGCAAGATCACTGAGCTCATGCTTGACGAAGTTAAGTTATTTCATTCCCTTCTTTGTCGATACGGCACAAAGATTCAATTTGCTTAGAAAATCCAACTTCATTGTTAAATACAGAAAGGGTATTATGTGATACCCTTTTTGTATTAAACAACGAAATTGGATTTTCCAAGAAGAAAATTGAATCTTTAATTATGTGGTGTTAGCCATTCGATAAAAAAATGAATCAAATAACATAACATAACTTATTCAAGCATGAAACTCAGAATCCTGCTCCAGATCAACCCTAGTATCAAAAGTCCAATACTGATAAAATAATTTATTTTATGAAAAATCATATTTGTACTATTAGCATTTGCAATTTTATGTAAACATAAAAAATGAGAATATGTTACACAATACAATAACAATTCTTTTTGAATATCTTCTAGTCCGAGTCGCTATCATGATAACTCTAACCATCATCGTCATCTTCTTCAGTATCAACGTCATTTTTTTCATTTGTTTCTTCATCTACATACACTTATATGCTCTCTGTATCCTCCTCATTATCATTCACATCATTATCGCCATTAAGGAAAGATGCATCTTCAGTGACATTTCGCGAAGCAGTGTTAACTGGTTAAACGATTGGAATGACGTCTTTGTTGTTTTGCTACAAATTTATTCGTGAATTTTGATGAGCTATTATCTTGCAGTAAATCTATGTCACTGAAATCATCTTTTGTTATGTCCCAAACACTGCGATGATTGACGTCCTGTACAACGCTCCAATTGGGACCATGTGAAGGATCTTCAACATAAAATACTTGCTTCGCTTGGGAAGTAAGCATGAACTGGTCATCCTTATATGCCTCAGCACTGATGTCATGCTGGTAATGTTCTTCTCAGTTACCATTCGTCTAACATCACAATTAAACCATATGCATCTGAACATTAAAACTGAGAAGTCGTTTAAGTATGAAAACTCTAGTATTTCTAGAAGCTTCCCATAAACATTTTCATGTCCAGTCCTTGGCACAGAGACACCACTGTTCGGTGTTTTTAGTCTAACATCGCAATCACAAGTTACAAACCTAACTCCATTCACAACACAAGCCGGGTATGAGGACACAAGCATGTTTCAAGGTGAAGCCAAAGATGGTAACTCTGGTATGACTTTGGGTGCATTCATATGTTTATGGCATAAATCTGTTTCAATCACACATGCTACAATCAAATTAGAAAATTTAAAAAATGACTTGAATATGTTAGGTGCTTTAGGAAAGTGTTAAATTCAGTACCTTTTCAAAAAACCAAGCAGCAAACTCCTTTCTGTGCACTTCGTTGAGATTTGCATAACGACAGGAATGCAATTCCTCTTTCTGTTCTCTGTTAGAAGTAATGAATATTAATAAGTATTCACAATGAAAAACCTACCAATTCAAATAATTACATTTACTTACTTCAAGTACACCTCAATTTCCGGAGAGTTGTTCAGTATATAAAACTCTGCCGTGTTTTGGACCTCATTGTCTAGGTATACATGTGACTATTTTCCTAGTGGCTTACACTGTGATTTGAACACAGACAACTGCCTTGATGCATGAATGCCATCATCATTCTTGTCGGGTCAGCTGAATCTCGTTTCTACATCATAGAAATATCTCGAAGAAAAGGTTAGAGCTTCGTCCATGACATAGCCTTTAGAGATTGAACCTTCAGGCTTAGCTGTGTTTCTAGCATAATCTTTAAGCTTCTTAAGGTATCTCTCAAATGGGTATATCCACTACATGTAAATAAGTCCACCAAGTATTGCCTCTTCAGGCAAATGTAGCACCAGGTGAATCATTATATCGAAAAATGGCAGAGAAAAAATTCTTTCCAACTTGTAGAGAATAAATACCAACTAATTCTGAGTTTCAACCATATCGGTAACCTCGACCGACCTCACACACAACTATTTAAAGAATGTACACAATTCAATAATTTTGGACAAAATCGTCTTATTCAAAAAATCCCGATACCTGACAGGCACCAACCTTTGCATAATAATATGACAGTCATGTGACTTCAAGCCTACAATTCTACTTTCATTCAGAGCAAAGTTCTTGGACAAATTCAAAGCAAAACTGTCTGGGAATTTTACTGATCTGATGAACTCGCAAAAATTTCGATGATTTTCTTTTGAAAGAGTATACTTCATAGCGAGCTTTATCAACTTGTTACATTCTTTATATAGGTGCAACTCTGGCTTGATACCCAAATTCTCCAAGTCACGCCTGGCATTGTCTGTGTCTTTGGATTTGTGAGGATCTCCTAACAGTGTCCCAAGCAAACTGTCACATATGTTCTTCATAATATGCATTACATCAAGATTATGCTTTAACTCAATGTTAGCCCAATAGGAGAGATCATAGAAAATAATTTTTTCCTCTAGTTCAGCTCTTCATCCCATCTTTTTTGTTTAATGCCCCCATAGTTAGGCTGTTTACCCGGAATACTAACCTTAACATGACGCAACTATTCCAATATGTATGTTATACTGAATCTGCAAGGAGGAGGCTTTCTCTCTATGTTCCCATTAAATTCAAAGTTACTATACCAATGATGCTTGATTGGCAGAAAACATTGATGACCAAAGTAAGTTGTTTTTCTGATTGCTCGCATTGATGGTGTATCTTCATTACAGGTAGGACATGCTATGTAAGCCCGTCCACTCCACCCGAATAGACTATTCCTTGCTGGAAAATCATTAATCATCCACAACAGTGCTGCCCACATTCTATAAACCTTGTTGTCACTTACTACATTGCGAGTATCTATACCATTAATCCATAAGTCGTTCAACTCGTCAATTAATGGTCGTAGAAAAATGTTCATGTCCTTCCCGAGAGATTGAGGTCCAGGAATCAAAAGAGTTAACATTATGTACTCAAGTTTCATTCACATCCATAGAGGAAGATTGTAAGTTACCAACACCACTGGCCACATGTTGTACGATATAATCATATTATAGAAATGATTAAAGTCATCGGCTGCCAAACCCAATCGTACGTTCCTTACTTCATTGGCAAATTGAGGGTGACTTTTATCAAACTCATGTCACGCCTTGCCATCAACTGGATGCTGCATAACATCATCCTCTATTGACTTTCATGCATGATGCCACCATATTAGTTTTGCAGTTTTTGTTGTTGCAAACAAACGTTTAAATTTAGGTCCCAATGGAAAGTGACACAACTCTTTATGCGGTACATTTTTTCTCGACCGTCTTGCAGTTTCTAATGACTTTCTATGCACACATGACATGTTTCTTTTGAAGAGTTTTCATTCCAGAAGAGTGCAAAGTCATTGTTTCGCACATGAATAGACTTGAACCCTAAACATATCTTTTTCATCAACTTTTTTGCTTTGTAATGAGAGTCAACGAGATCGATTTTCTGAAATGCCAACTTCAACAAGTTCAGCAGCTCATCAAATGACTTATTAGTGCACTTATTCATCACCTTCACATGCATCAACTTGACTAAGAAGTGTAACGATAAAAAAGAAGACAATTCTAGATATAATTCAGAATTCAAGGCTATAAACAACTTGTCGTACTGTACAGTGGATGATTCAACGGCTATCGGGTCCACTTCTGCACCATTACTGATTATATCATCATGCGCATCAAACATCTCATCCATCTCATGTATCCCCTCATTCTAGTCCAGCACATTTGAACTTACTATGGCATTCGTATTTTCTCCATGATAAATCCACACATCGTAACTGGCCATATAACCATACCGGAAGATGTGATTCTCTAGCACATCCAATTGATATTTGTCATTATTTACACATCTGTTGAAGGGACATTTGATAAACCCCCTATCATTTACAAGTGGTGTCGCCATATGAAGAAAATTTTGCAGACTATTCCAAAACTCGTTGGATGAACTAAGTCTTATGATCTTCATCAAACTCTTATCAATTGTCATTTCCGTGATGCTTCACATATGGAAAAAAACAAATGTTAAATGTATATTCCGTTCACATGATGTGTCCTAAAACCGCCTTATTGCTCTAACTCTAAAGGGTACAGGCCTAAACCATTCAGGATTGATTTCCAACTATGAATTGTGTTCTATATATATTTTTTAATTATTGTAGCTCTTCACGTGTAAATTTCGACAGCATCTCACTTCAATTCTACTAAGTGTGCAATCTATATAAAAAATAGTACGCACCCAGAGAATAAAGGGGAGATACCACCGAAATCTACACACCAAATAGATGCAATAACTGAAAAATAAAACACAATTCATAACTGAAAATTAATCTCAAACTATCCAAAAAAGGGACAATTCAAAGATGAGTTTGTAAACCACAAACGTACTCATCTTCAAATGGTATTCTAAGTTTTGTGACAAGTGTACAATTAGATGCATTAACATAAAAAACTCAACTTCAATTTCAATATAAATATTTCTCTCAAAATCAATGATAATAACAAATATCAACTCTAAATATCTTTAAAACAATACCAATTAATTCACAATAACATAATCACATTTCACCATCCTTATTCAAATATTAATTCCAACATCAAAGCCAATTCTAAAATGAAATATCAAATACATCAACAATTCAAAATAACAAATATAACTCAAATCATACTTTGATTTTCAATTCCAATATTCATCATTATTAACAAATTCTTTACAAATCCTTAAATCAAAATTACTATTCAAAATTTCCAATACCAATTCCTAATTCACAATAGCAATTCCAGATTGCAAATAAAAAACAATAGCATAATTAAAAAATAATTTCATTTACAATTTCATACTTATAACAAAACTAATCTAAAAAAAAATTACAAAAAATCACAAGAAATGACCAAATATCTACAACAAAACTACATACCTTTTTGCTAGCTCACACAAAATAAAAATTGAAATCCTTCTCCAAAGCACAAAACACCTAACACACAATTAAAAACAACAAATATTATCTCTCAATTCATTAAAAACACATAAACAATCCAAAAATACCACAAAACACAAATAATCAACAACAAAATAGTATTAGAATTACTTACAATCAATATTACATAAGTTGAATCGGAGAGAATTTGAGAGAAAGGAGAGAAAGAAAATTTTTTGGACAAAGAGAAATGAGGAGAAATGGCTCTCGGCTGTTAAAACCTCTATATCTATAGTGGCGACATATGTTGTCACGATAGAATAAGTATGTCGTTGTTATAGCCTTCGCAAAATATCTCATGTGAGAAAAAGTGCGAAAATTTGGCGCCTAAAAGTTTTGGGACCTATAGCGACGACATTGTCGTCTCTATAGATTACAGATTTTGTTGCAATTTTTAGTCCCAAATATCTACACATGAAAATAGCACGAAAGTTTCGTGCATAAATATTGGGACTCTATGTCGTCGCTATACCCTTTCCCGTCATGAAAAAAATGCTCTAAATTTTCCTGCCAAACTGTGCGGATTCATAGCAATGAAAAATGATGTCGCTAAAGTGGACAAAATTAAAAAGAAAAATAAAAAGTCCTCCAAAAATGATGTCGTCGCTAGCTATAGGATAGCCTATAGCGACAACATATGTGTCGTCACAATTAATGCCCTCGTTGTAGAACGTTTTTCTTGTAGTGAGCTCTAATTTAGGTAAATTTTGTCTCATTAGATTTTTATTATTGGTGAACAAATACAACTTTTTTTTTTTTTTTCCGATAAAAAGATATCAAAGATTGGCCAGTTGGCTCAAAATTTGAATAGTGGAATTTAGGTATTACGGTCACGCATGTGAAAGAAAACTCAAAATATAATTTTTTTAAAAATTGCGTTTGTAAATCACGGATAATCATTAGAAATAAAAACTCTAATTTATTTCCCACTTCTTATGCACAGTGACTACGAATGTCACAAATGATTTAGTGGTCAAAATAAAAATGCATAGTACAATATTTTTAGAAAAATGACAGTATTAGGGTCAATTTGTTATTAATATGTATGTGACAAAAATTTGTTGTTGTGTTAAAAGGAAAAATTAACTGCGAGAAAAGTGTTATAAACATCAAAACAGCTGGGTTATTTGTTTAAAAAGATCAAAATACAGACACATAAACTTCTTTTTTTTTCTTATTGACTTGTTTTTTTACTCGTTCGTATTTATTTAGTTACTAAATATATGTTTGTAATTTGTTATAATTTTTTGAATATATATATATATATATGAAAAAAATAAAAAAAAAAGCTTTTGAAATAGAACATCCTACCTAACTCGAATAGTAAAAGTTTTAAGACTTGCTTTTTTTCTTTTTATCAAATATTAAAGACGGTGCTTCACGTCTGATTCTTTTCCTCTGGTCCTCGTTCAATTTTGATGGAATAAGTCACATTCATGTTGAGGTCAATTGGTCAGCTAATAAAGGCCTCAATTCAATTGGGGATTTAATAATCACTACAATTTCCTGTAAAACAAAGAAGAAGAAAAAGTAAAAAGAAGACTTGATTGATGAAACAAAAAGGAAGAGTATCCATCAGCTGACCCACAACCAACCTTGTATTCCCATGGAGTTTCAGAAGATTGTAGCCATCATTCCCCTCCTCCATATTATTTTTGTAGCCATCATTTCCCTCCATATTATTTGTTTACAACCATCCAAAAGCTGCGCAACCTTTTATTATTAAAATAGGATACCGACAATATTCCCATGGACGAATATCATTTTCCAATATCAATAGCAATACATTATGTTTCACAATTTGGTGAATATTTTAGTAATTTGAACAAAATTAGTATTTTAATAATTTAGATACTACTGTTATAAAAATATTTTGAATGGTGAGTCCCAAAAGAAAACAGCTGAAGAAAAAAAAAATTATAGTAATAAGATTACGATAGCAACAACGGAAAAAAATAACTTATAAACAATAATATTATTCAAAATTTCTGAACACGATATATCTCACTCATAAAAAAGATAAAAATAAAATAAAAAATAAAAAAACCTGCGTACTGTGATGTTAGTATTGATTTTTCTCCCAACAATGAGGTATTACTCAAATCCACGGATGAACAAAACTTGGCCAAGTTCACGCCTTCTGTCAAAACAACCAACCCATCAATCACAATCCTTCTCAAAATTCGAGCAGACACTAAGATGGACTAGAAACCATTTTAGCCTTCGCTATACAAAAAAAAAATTTACATTCAGTGGCAGTTCACCCTGGCGTCTGCGAGTGTCTATAAAAATTGGCAACTTCTGGTGAAGGTCGTAAACAGCCACATCTCACTTTTAGCTGGTGGTAATTCCAGCATGAAGCTGTCACCTAAAATATGTGTAATATCCGCTTTTTTAATGGCGATTTCAAGCCAAAACTGCCACTAAAAAATTTGATTTTTATTTTAAAAAAATCTAAACTTTGCTTCATAATATATCGTATTATTATATATCTTTGTTTTATATCCTAGCTAAAAAATTTCAAATCTTATCGTATTCTCTAAAATTGTCAAAATTTATTTTTATTTTATTTTATTCTAACCATTAGCCATTTTTATTCTATCATGTGACCTCACTACCTTTTACATCATCCTATTATATTTTATTATCTTACACACCTAACCCCTATCACATTTTATATTTTATACACTTAAACCCTACCACTTTTTATATTATATTATTAATTTTCTACCACCTTTAACATAAAATATTATTTGTTCATATTATTTTATTATTAAATCTCAATATCTTCATTATATATTTTTTTCATAAAATTATTTTTTAATCTTGTAGACCCCACTTACTTTTACAAAAAAAAAATGTAAAATCCTATTCAAAAAATTATTCTACAGAAATCACAAATATTCTGTAAATTGTGTGTTTTCATCAGATTTCAGAGTATTTATTATTAATTTCTATATTTTTCTTTTTCCACACAATGCTTTGGATGTAACTTTTCATTTTCTTACATCTACTTCAAATTCTCGGTATTAATAGTATAATTATATCAAGCTTTTCAAAAAAGTGGCAAGACCCATAAAAAAGAAAAATGTATTTCCAATTCAGATATGTTAAAAATTTATAATTTTAAAATTTGATCTCAAAATTATTAATTAAATAACCTAAAAAAAATAAATCAATATACTATTTTTACTGATTGCAACTAAACAACTATATATACAATTATACTATTTTTACCAATTGCAACCAAACAACAACTACGCAGCTACTTTAGTATTAAAATACTAATGTCACAAATAACTATTATGCAATTTCAGAATTCATTAATTACTATTTAAATGCCACACTAAACGACTATTCTACAAAAATGCTATTTAACATTTTATTGTTAAAATACTCTATTGAAATACAAATATTTAACATTAAAAGTTTCGGCCTTTGATAACAAACTGATATTTAGCAGTTATTAATGTACTTCCGTCTTGATTTCTTCAATGTGATTCGTTGGTTCCAACTTTTTAATATTAATTCTAGTAATTAAATGTTGATTTTCTTTGTCAAAAGTTTTTCTTGGAACCAAATTTTACATAATGTAGAGAAATGAATTCTGAAAAACAATAGTTTTCTTCCCCTTTATTCTTCAAGAAATTATTCAAGATGGAGCACTAATATGTTAATTTATTACTGCAAAACCAATTTTTCCAGGAGCATATGGATTACGATGTGGTGAAAAACAGTAAGTTCAAGAAGAGAATTGCGTGGATCAATATTTACAAGCAGTAGAGATAAACAATTCAGGTTAATTGAATTTTTTATTTTTCAGGTTGTCCATTTTTGAGAATAGTTCAAAACTATAGTGATATTTGTGTACATAGCTGTATGCTTACTATTATACACGAATTTACCCATGGTTTAAATAGTAAAAAAAGAGCACAAGCTTATTTAAGAAAAGGTAACAAAGGATGTGTTCGGCTAAGACAGTGATCCGATTCGAGAGGAAGGTAAAAATTGGATAGGTCCATCCGGGAAATAATTCCAAACAGCTCTTCGAAGGACTCTTTGGATGTATTCTAGAAACTTTTGTAGCTGTAATCTATTCGGGGTGAATATCCAAAAGTTATCCAAATCATATTCCCATTTGGGACTCCTTACCCCAGGCAGGTTGGAATGTCAATTCACTTTGGATGTCGTTTGTTTCCCAACTTCCTTGGATACTTGACAGGTTTTCTTGAATCAGGGAGGGTCGTCAAAATCCTTCTTATAAGAAGTGCTTAATGGTATAATTATGAAAGTATATGGGATCCCATATAATTTATTGTATAATAATGTTCTTTGTCTTGCCTATAAATAAGTTAGAACACGCAATGTAAAAAACGATGACCATCTCCCACAAAATATAGAGCTCTTAACCTACAAAGGATCAAGAAAAAACTCTTCTTGTATTTCCTCTTGAAATCAATAAAAATGACTAAGTGGATGTAGGCAAATTGCTGAACCACTATAAACTCTTATGTTTTTTTGATATTTTCTCTCATATTATAGGTTTTGATCCAAAAACCCCATATTATTTGACCACATATTGTTTAGGCCAAATCAGCTCTAACAATTGGCGTTAGAAGAAGGGCCTCTGGAAGTGATTCAGCTGCCCCCATCATCCTTAGCTTACCAAACATACCTTAATGGCCTCGTTTGAGTCTAATTCAGATGGAGGCCATAACCCGCTCAATTCTCAAAGAATCGAAGGGCAAGCCGGGCTCTTGGTTGGCCCGCGTATGGACCTTTATTCTCATATGCATCGGGTACTCAGTATTCCAGATAGACTTCTACACATGTTGTTAACCCCAAACAACATGAAGAAAGAAATCATGCACAAGGTCTGGGCCTAAATCTAACTCTTAATATGGCGATCTAGCCCAGAGAACTGATAGGACCTGAAGAGGGTCAAGGCGAAGGAATCAGCAATTTGTCATCCAAAATGCACCACCTAACTAGGTGATAGTATCAAAAAGTTACTTACAAAGTTTCCTGGCTCAGATAACTGCATAGGGATGGGTCCCACCTACGCATGTTCCCGAACATAACATTATAGTAGGGCAAAACCAGCATGGGGTAGCAGTGCCCCTCTCGGGTAATTCAGCGTCGACATCATCTCGACCTCGAGCAAACCCATCTCCTAGTGGATTACTCAAACATAGAAACATGTTTGGGAGTAATGCTAGACTGCCTAGCGGTCGAGTGGGAAATCCTACCCTTGTTAGGCATCCAGTTCATGAGTACCTCGCCCCGGCACAAACTACTCCGGGTGGCCCTGACCTCCGAATAGACCTCAATAGAAGAATGAATGCAAGGAATGAAGAAGTTTCCCCTAGAACCCAAACAAAGGTTCTCATTCCATGAAATATGAATAGATTGAAGCATCGTGCTCAAAATAACCCTTTGGTAAATGAGCAAGAAACAAATTATCAACCTCCAATTCAAACGGAGGTCCCAGCTAAGTCTAGCCTATCTTGGGCTCAAGTTCGGACAGCCTACATTGATAGGAAGTTGGCTGAGTTCTGCTAGCAACTCACAGGACAACAGTCCAGGAGTGCGACAGAGAACCAGTCAATTTTCAGCTTGGCCATAGATTAGTATAAGATCTTGCAAGGGGTAAAATTACCCAAACTGACAGGCAAATACCTGGGAACTACACACCCCTCAGAGAATTTAGACAACTATGCCATTCACATGTCTTTAAACCCCGATCACGATGCTTTGAAGTGCAAACTATTTGGGATAAATTTGGGAGAACATGTTCAGACCTGGTATGTCAATTTACCTAAGGGGTCAATCAGAAGTTTTGCATATTTGAAGGAAAAAAATTTGGCGCAGTTTGCTATCTCAGAACCTGTTCGGAGGCCAACAGAGGCACACCTAACCTTTTCTGGGAGAAAGGAAATACTTTGAAGATTTTACAGACCGCACTCTGACGTAACAAAGGAATCCCCCAAACCTAGATTTTTGATTAGGTTCAATAGAACGAACCCATATCATGGATGAAGGGTCTTTTTTTTCCAGTTTGCATACTGAGGTCCTAAAACCTCTAAAGTGCAATCGGCAGGGACGTTGCATTCACGACGAAATTTCTCAATTAGAATCTTGTTGAGAGTAGCTTGAGCTAGAGGAATTTTAGCATATTTGGAAGAAAAGCCAACCATTGCGAGAATTTTGGTTTAAAGAAAGAGGATTTTGAAAGGTTGGCTTAGAGAGTTGAAGACAAGCTGAGGAAGATGAAAAAGTAGTGAGCATTTATGGCAGGGAACAAAGATTGAAAAAGTACAGCCGCCAAGGTCAGAAGGCTACGTCGCCAGTTGAGTTTTTACTTGAATTTTCAAGCTCTGAAAATTGCAAATAAAAAAGGGGGGAAATTGGTGGGGAAATTGTGAACTTCCCCACATGGCGACGTCTCATTGGTTGAGAGATTGAAGGCACCAAAGGGCGAATGCAAGGCACCAAAGGAAGATGATATGAAGCACCAGAGGGTGAATGTTGAATGTCAAAGGAAGATGATACGAAGTGCCAAAGGAAGATGATACGTGGCACCGAAAGATGCGTGATATGATGCTCCAAGGGATAAATTGCGAAGCTTATTCCAACCTTCTGGAGGATTGAGCATTTCTCCATTTTGTCTATAAATAGGAGGAGCTTGTAACCTTTAGGGGATAATTTTCATTTTTCACTTTGGAGAAGTTGAGTAAGAGGTCTGGTTCTAATCAATTTCTCCTAAGATAGAGAGTTGGAGTTCTAGGAACTTTAGTGAAAGGATTCCACTTTATAGATCGTTTTGTACTATTGATCCAAATAAATAAGATTGAGTTGAGTTTATTGTTTGTCCAGATTTTGAGACATTCACTTTTATAGCGGCAATTGGAATGGTAGAGGTAGAGCTTTACAAATTATTTAATTTAATTAGATATCCAACCGATCCAATTCAATCTAATATAATCCAATTCATTTGAGATTGGATATCTAATCTAATTGGATTGGATTAGATTTAAAAAGTTGGATTTCTAATTGGATTGGATTGGACTTGGATTTCATATGTACCAAAATGTAATCCAATCTAATCCCTATATATTAATTAAAAATAAATAAAATTTATGTCAAATATTTATACCTAATTGACTAATAAAATGTATCTAACTAGTAATAAAAAAGAAAATATTTTGTACACAATTTAGAGAATAAATTGTAATTATAAGAAACTATATACTTTATTTAATACATCAAAATTATTTATTAAAATCAAAACAAACAAAAAGAATGATTTGATAGTGTGAACTTTATATATAATACTTTATTATATGTAGTTTACTTATGGTAATTTAAATTTGTATACTAAATATATGTAAATCATTTAATTTGGATAAATATTTGTATAATTTTATGTACTCAGATTAATTTGAATTTAAATACACTTAATTAAATTAGATTGGATTAGATTGGATTAGATCGGATTCAAAAATTAAAAATTTAATTAACTTTGAATTAGATTGAATATATTAAAAACATATTAGATTTGATGGTTTATCCTCTAGATAGAAGGTTCTTCCTTGCTTATCATGACTAATGCTTTTAAAGACACGAAAATTCACTTGTTGAACATGCTGGACTGTTGGAGGGAAAAAGACTTGAAAGTAAAAAAAAGAAAAGAAAAAAAAAAATCTCTTTATCATTCTTCTCCTCCACACATCCATTATCTGATATTCTTATTTTTTTAACCCTCTTTCTCACTAAACAATTATGTTTTGGTCCTACTACTTTAATTTGTCAAGTCCTCAAGAGGAAAAGACACTTGCTTTCCGAGTCTAACGCTTTGATCCCTATCTACATTAGATGCCCTCCGTTAGGGACCAAAAAAAAAAATTTGAGACTTTATTAGTTGAACAGATCACCTCCATAATTGATATTTTATTGGATGAACAGATAACCTTAAGATGGTGTATGCGCAATAAACTTGTTGAGAGATAATAACAAACTATATAACCATTCACAGGGGAATGGTAAGATGGAGGGATTGGAATGCGAATGGCAGAGGAACTTTCCTTTTCTTTCTATTTTTTCGGTAAACGGCAGAGGGTCTTTACTTGCTTACTATTACTAACCATTCTAAAGACACCAAAATTGACTTATTGAAAATTTGTCCTTTTGCTCCACACAAGTTCTTTGTCTCAAATTATTCTTTTTAATCAACCCTCTTTCTCCCCAAACAAAGTGATAAAAAGTTGCCAATTATTCATGTGTTGGTCCTACAACCGCTTTATTTTGTCAGGTCATGTCCTCTCAATTACAAAAGAAAAAGGACGCT
>WUAT03027688.1:0-14133 GCA_010015005.3 Ulmus americana
AAAAAGGCTAGTTGCATGAATCAACCTAGACTGGGCTTGAGTTTGGGGGATGATGATGGATCAGTATGGAACCCACCTTAAAGAATGATGTTTGCTTCCATGCTAATATTTAAAGAAAACAAATCTGTAAGGTTTTGAAATTTTCACCTTTTGAAAGAAAGTATGTAAGACTTGTTTCTTTTTCAACGAAGAGGAACATCTCTTGATGGATTTTATGCCTTTCTTTTATAAATTTTGTTGCTAAGTGATGTATCAAACCCTTTCTAGATTTGGGTGGTTTTCTATGGAAAATGTTAAGTTAAAAGGAAGGAAATCCTTCCGGCTCTCTGTTTCGTCTTTTCTTTCGTGTTCTAAAATCATACACCTTCCGGATAGTAAGTTTTTCTTCCAAAAGGGTGTATTCTTTTAATTTCCCCTATTGCATTCCAGAAATAACATGGAAGGTTTCTTTTTCCGTTTAAAGGCTAAGCTTTTAAGGAATGTTTTAAATCCAAAGATTTTATCTTTATGTTTTGTTTCTTCTGGAAACATGTTCCGGATTGATTGTTTTGAGATATTTTATATTTCGAAAAAAAAATAATAATAATCACACACACACACACACACATATCCACAAAATTTTGGCACTAAGTGCCTTGCTTGAATGGAAAACATGACAAAAAAGAATTGAGGGTCGTTTTAGTTGGTATCAGAGTGGTTTTCCTGCCATCCTTGATCCATCATCTCACCAGCCCAAGTGTAGTCTAGGTAAGTAAAGTTTTAATTGCTAATTTTTTTAGGATAACAAGGAAGGAATAAATTTAAATGATGAGTTGTCGTATTGGTATGATGTCAATTACACATGATGTTTGAGCAACTGATAATGATGTGGTTAGGCAAAAATAAAATAAAATAAAAAACACTCAATAAAAGGAAAGTTTTAGAGTTTTAACTTAAAATTTTGTATGGTGGGTTACTAATGAGTGGTTAAACCACTTTTATGATAGGAATATAGTGTAACAAAAATTCATGTTACTAGGAGTTTTGCTTGCGGCGAGCAAACAAGTCTAGGAAGAAAGGACTAATGAAACGATATGGAATTGCACGCAATATAGATAATGGACAAAACTGTGAATGACCTGGGAGGTAATAATGATGTGGAAAAACTCATGGCAATATTAGGCTCCGGAAGGAGGAGCAGGAGGGGACGGGGTACCGATTCCACCACCACCCACACTCGGACCATATCAGATGTTCCTAATGTATGAAAGGTTTAGGCGCATGAAGCCTGAAGGGTTCAAGGGCTTAATAGATCCTATTGTTATGGAAGAATGGCTAAATTCTGTCTAGACCATACTAGACTTCCTGAATTTAAATGATCAGGATAAGGTATGGTGCGCCACGTTCCAACTAAAAAAAGGACACGAGGTATTGGTGGGAAACTATCAAGATCTGAGGAAATACTACTGAGATGACTTGGGAAGATTTTGTAATGGAGTTTAACCACAAATACTATAACCAGGTGATGATGAGGGCAAAACAAAGTGAGCTCATTAACCTGAAGCAAAGTAATATGAATGTGACTGAGGCTGTCCAGAAGTTTGATCAATTGACCAGACTATGCCCAACGTTAGTATAAACCAAAGAAGATTAGGTCACCAGATTGCTGGAAGTGTTTGGACCAGAAATCAAAGCACTCATGAAAAGTGGAGATCATCCACCCACGACTATGGCAGATTGTGTGAGCAGGGCTTTGAGGGATGAATACAGGGTAAATCAGTCCAGGGAAGAACATGCCAAGTTTTATGAAGCAAAAAAGACTCAAAATAGGTAGGAGTTTTGCAGGGAACAAAAACAACAAATTCAGTCAAAGAGGTGTACAGACTGGCTAGGGAGAAGCAAGTAAGAGAAAGGGGAATTCTTCTGGGCAAAAGACTTCACAAGGACAAGCAACCAAAAGAACTGCTTCCGGAAAAGATATGCTCACCTACAAGAAGTGTGGTAGGACTCATCCAGGGGATTGTAGACATGGAAAGGATGTCTGTTACTACTGCCGGAAAGAAGGGCATCATGCGTGGGACTGTTATAAGAAGCGAATTCTGGAGGGGAAAGAAAATCCCTCAAACCATCCAGGACATCAACAATAACAGCTAAGTATGGTACAGGCAAAGCCTGAGAACACTCTTTCTGAATAGGGATTTTTAGGAGAAAGTGAGCCATCAGCACAAATTTTCACCTTCATCAAAGATGATACTACCGTAGGACAGTCCAACATTACTATAGGTCAGCTTTACATTGCTAGGACTCTAGCTCATGTTTTGATTGATAGTGGTGCAACACATTCCTTTGCATCTCAAAATTTGCATAAGGTGTATCACATAATTGTAATGTATTGAGGGAGGGATTTAGCACCTCTCTGCCTTCCAGGGAGATTTTATACTCCAATCATTGGTTACAAGCTGTATCCATGATGATTTCTAGAAGGGAGTTTCTCACAAATTTAGTAATCCTAGCGATGCATGACTATGATGTGATCCTGGGGATGGATTTCCTTGGTTAGTATAACGCTATGATTGATTGTCGAAGCAAGAGGGTTGTTTTTAGGCCTTCGGGAGAAGAAGAATTCTAGTATTATGGATATAGTGGAAAAAGGTCTAGGACGATAGTGGCAGATGTATTGGTTACCTAGCCAATATTGTGGACCTGATGGGGGAAGGAAAATCGACACTCGGAGATGTTCCGATTGTAAGGAACTTCGAGGAGGTTTTTCTTGAGGAGTTACCTGGATTGCCTCCGGATCATGAGATAGTTTTCAAGATAGAATTGGTGCCAGAACAACACCAATATCTAAGGCACCCAATTGCATGGCTTCGGCTGAACTCAGGGAACTGTAAACACAACTACAGGAACTATTGGATAAGGGCTTTATCCAACCAAGTTGTTCACCATGGGCTGCTCTGGTGCTTTTTGTAAGGAAGAAGGATGGTAGCATGATGATGTGCATTGACTACCAGGAATTGAATAAGGTCACCATTAAGAACAAGCATTTGTTACCTTGGATAGATGATCTATTTGATTAATTGAAGGGAGCCACGGTATTCTCAAAAATAGACTTACGTTTTGGATACCATCAGCTGAAGATTAGGGATAATGATGTGCCTAAAATGGCTTTCCGGACTAGATATGGGCATTATGAGTTCTTAGTGATGCCTTTTGGGTTAACCAATACTCCTGCATTGTTCATGGACATGATGAACGGGATATTCAAGGATTATTTGGACAAGTTCATCATCGTGTTCATTGATGAAATTTTGATATACTCCAAAAAAAAATCGGAACATGAAGAACACTTGGAGATTACATTGCAAGTACTGAAGTAACGATAACTCTATGCTAAATTTTCTAAGTGTGAATTTTGGCTGGAAAAAGGTACAATTCTTGGGACATGTGATCTCGCAGGATGGAATACCTGTGGATCCATCCAAGATCCAGGCAGTAAGTAACTGGTCCCCGCCAACCAATGCGATTGAAATCAGAAGCTTTCTCGGGTTAACGGGATATTACCAACATCTTGTGGAAGGATTCTCAAGGCTAGCTGCACCACTTACGGCCCTAACCTGGAAGGGAAAGAAGTACCTATGGATAGAGGATTGCGAGCAAAGCTTCTGGAAATTAAAGGAGAAATTGACCAATGCCCTAATCCTCACCCTTACAGATAAGGAAAAAGAATATACTATCTACTGTGATGCTTCAAAGGTGGGACTAGAAGTAGTCTTGATGTAGGAAGATAAGGTAATAGCTTATGCTTTGAGACAGTTAAAGGAACATAAGAAGAATTATCCAACCATGACTTGGAGTTGGCAACAGTTGTGTTTGCTATGAAAATTTGGTGACATTATCTCTACGGGATACATTGTAAGATCTTCATGGACCATAAGAGTTTGAAGTATATTTTTACCCAAAAGGAATTGAACATGAGGCAGTGAAGATAGCTAGAACTAGTGAAGGATTATGATTGTGAGATCCTATATCATCCTGGAAAAGCCAATAAGGTAGCGGATGCCCTATGCCGAAATTCATTAGCAACGTTGATGTCCATTCAAGCCTTGCCGAAAGCTTTGTAAGAAGATGTTCGAGACCTGGAATTAGAGATCATTACAGGGTAAGTGTCTACCTTAACCTTGCAACCAACAATATTCAATAGTATAAAGGGGGCTCAAGAACTAGACCCGGAGCTGAAGAAGCTCAAGGATGAGGTACTTGAAGGAAAGAACATAGAATTAACCTTGACTTCAGATGAAATTTTGTCTTTCAAAGGGAGAATGTGCATTTCAGAAGACTCGAAACTGAGGGAGTAGATCTTATCAGAAGCTCATTCTACCCCATATTTCATCCATCCGGGAACCACAAAGATGAACAAAGACTTGAAGGAACACTTTTGGTGGTTCGGAATAAAATGGGATACAACTAAATATGTGGAGAAATGCTTAATTTGCGAGAAGGTTAAGGCGGAACACCAAAAGCCGCTAGTACTCTACAACCAGTACAGGTTTCAGAATGGAAGTGGGAAGAAATTACTATGTATTTTGTGGTCAGACAACCAAAAACCACAAAAAGGCATGATGCGATATGGGTTATAGTTGACCGATTGAACAAAGCGGCTCATTTTGTTCCCATTAACATGACTTTTTCCTTGGAACAATTGGAAACATTGTATATCCGGGAGATTGTACAGTTACATGGGGTCCCGTGATTTATCATTTTTGATTGGGACAGCCGTTTCACCTAAATCGAAGAGGGTGCAGGAACTAATGGGAACCAAGTTAAATTTTAGCACTGCCTTCCACTTGCAAATGACAGCCAATTTGAAAGGAGAATTCAAACAATAGAAGATATGTTCCGAGCATGTGTTATGGATTTTAAGGGAACTTGGGACAAATTTTTTCCATTGTTGGAGTTCTCCTACAACAATAGTTATCAAACAACAATTGGAATGGCCCCTTATGAAGCATGTTATGGAAGAACATGTAGGTCCCCAATCCATTGGTATGAAATTGAGGGGCAACATTTGGTAGTTTTGAAGCTAATTGAAGAAGATACGAAGGTTGTGAAGATAATCAAGCAAAGGATGGAAACCGCTCAAAGACGGCAGAAGAGCTATGCAGATAAGAGAAGAAGACCCCTAGAATTTCAAGTTGGGGATAAAGTCTTTCTGAAAGTTGCACCAATGAAGAGTGTAATGCGTTTCAGGAAGAGAGGAAAGTTGAGTCCAAGGTTTATTGGACCATACGACATAAAGGAAAGAGTAGGCAAATTTGCTTACAAACTAGCCTTACCTTCCGAGATGGCAGCAGTGCATGATGTGTTTCACGTATCTATGCTCAGAAAGTATGTTCTAGATTCATCTCATGTGCTGGAACTGAATGTCATCAAAGTTCAGGAAGACTTATGCTACGAAGAAAAACCAGTGCTGATAGTGGACCAGAAGGAAAAGATATTTCAAAACAAGAAGATACCTTTGGTGAAGGTACTTTGGCGAAACCAAAAGGTTGAAGAAGCTACATGGGAATAGGAAGATGAGATGATCGCAAAGTACCTGAGACTGTTCTAATTTTTGGGATGAAATTGTTTGGAGGGTTGATTGTAATACCCCAAAAGTTTATGATATTAATCTTCGTGATTAATATGTTATGTAAAGGAGAAGTTTTTCTTAATAAAATTTCGTAAACATTTTATGTTTAAATTCATATTGAAATTATGGAAACTATATGGGATAAATAGTCATGTTACAAAACCCTAGAATAGTTGATTAAATTCCCAAGTTAATGGAATAAAATGAAGGGAATAATAAGGAGAGAGGAAAACTATGAGGATCACATTTGATGTTTTTGATTAGGAAAGAAGTGCCTTCCAACCAACTATAAAGCTAGCCTTCCGAATAAGAGTTGCTTAAAAAGGAGTCGCTCAGCTTAGACGGAACTTTCCTGAAAGAAACTTTTTTTTTAAAGAAAAAGTTGAAATCTTGGGAATATATTTTAGTAGTAAAAGGGTCCTACGGTGCTGCGTAATACCTTCCCGGAACAAGGGTTTGACCAATCGGGTTTTCTTTTGAAAAGGGGACGATATGTAAGGACTAGACCAGGAGGTAGATTGGCTTTATTGTATTGGAGAAACACATCCGAAAGAAATATCAGAATCCATTCGATTAGTAAACACGGAAACTTTCCTAGAACTCATTGGGTGACAAAACCAGAGGAAATCTCACAGGGAACTTCTGGATAGGTAATAGGACTAAACATGTCGGAAGCACTTCTGGCGACGTTAGTCGAAAAAGGACTTCATAGGAAGCCTCCGGAAAAAGGGGTCAACTTGTAGGAAGCCTTCTGGCAGGAGTTGCTTGTGTAGCCTTGCAAGTAGCCTTCTGACAGGAGTTGCTTGTGTAGCCTTGTAGGAAGCCTTCCGGTAGGAATTACTTTGTGTAGCTTTGCAGGAAACCTTTCGGCAGAAGTTGCTTGTGTAGCCACACAGGAAGCCTTCCGGCAGAGGTTGCTTGTAGAACCTTGTAGGGAAATTTTTTGGCAAAGGAAGCGTTTTATGGTGTAGGAACGTTTCATGCGAAAAAAGAAATACTGTAATATAGAGACTTCCCTCTAATAGTGAAATTTCTTTCGGCCAAGTTGAGGCCACTAAGTGCCAACAAGGTGTTGAAGGAAGAGGAGCTGGGACCTACCTATCCCACTTACTTGGAACATCTACAATAGGATTTGGATAGTGGAATAACAAGTGGCGAGCGAGCAAGCCCTTTGACCTCAATTTTGCCTTAGGTGTTTGGCGGAGAAGGAAACAGATGTCCACTCCCCTTAACCCGGCAAGTAGGCTTGTAGTTTAGGTATTCATAATCACCATTAACACTACTATATATATAGTGGAGTAGCGTAAGGAGTAAGGTTATTGCTGGAAGACAAAATCCTTACTCCTTATTTTTCTTCCCGTCACAAACTCAAGAACCAACATGAGAGATTTCTTTTCCAACTCAATTTTAGCTCAAAATTTAGTACCCAAAGTTTGAGATAAATCCAGGTAAGAGTTTTTCTAACTCAAGCTAAATAAATTTGAAGAATTTTGGATATAAAACCTAACATAAAGTATGAACATGCAAGGTGTTCTTCAAGAACAACTTGGACCTATTGGGGACTTAAACTAAGTCGTCTCCTCTACTTGATTTCTGAAGGTAAATCCTTGATTCTTTTCTTAGAATTCATACAGCAATATTAAGATATTATATCTAAACTAAATCCATCAATTTTTCATGCAAGAGTTAAGTTGATAAATTCTAGTTTATTCACTGCATGTAACTGTATTGAACAGATTTTTGTGTCTGTTTGCATGGTCTAATTGAGGGACCTAAACAGCTCCAATTTTCATGTTTGATATGTTTTTGGAAAGCTCAAGATGTCTATTTTCATGTGTTAAAATATGAGAATTTTCCTAATTTTTTATTTTAAATTATATGGCTAGAAATACATCCTACTTTGTGAAGCTGGTTTTGAACTCAGTTTTGAAGAAAATGATGTTTCGACCCTTAAGCTTTTGATTCCAGAACCTTCTTTTGCAAACAAGTATTTAATTTTTTTTTTTGAAGTTTTGAAAATGTATTTGGCCAAATTTGAAAGAGTTTTAAAGGTTTGAGCACGAGATTTTAAAACTTCTTTCAAATCTGTACAAAAAGAACACCTTGCATTTCAACCCTCTGTTTTGGTACTGTTTTTCCAACCATGAATTTTTTTGAGCCAAATATTTTGCAAGATTTTTATTAGATATTTAAGGAGGTTTTCAACTGATGTCAACCGAAAAGGATTTAAATTGTTTTAGTTATGAATTTCTAAAAACAGGGCTGTAAGTGTTGAAAACCAATTTTATTGATTAAAGACAACTTTGATTTTGAGACTAAAACCTTGGTTTTCAAGCTAAAACCCTTAGGGAAAAAACCAAAATGATTTAGGATACTAATAAAAGGAACTTTGACTATTTTTGGCCGGAACGAAATGAATTTCAAATGAAAGGTACAAAGATGGTCTTTTGTTTAAAGTCCTTTCTGGGACATAGTAAGGGAGCAAGACTTAAGATATGGTCTTTTTACTTAAAGTCATTTCCAGAATGCATTATTGATTATAATGCTAATGCTTAATTCTTTAGGATTTAGATCCATTCCATAAAGTAAGTTCCCGATTAGGAAGCACTAAAGTTAGGTAAGTACAATCTCACCCGCATCTTGACTTTGATGAAAAGTTCACTACAAGAAAATCGCAAATAGACCACAGTCGTTTTTTTTTTTTGTTAACCACTGTTTGAAATAAAACAGTGTTTAAAGAGTATACTTAACATTTAACCACTGTTTTAAAATTTAAAAGGGTTTTTCTCAATATTAAAATACTACATTTTTACAACAATGTTGTCTTGAAATATGAACAAACTACAAATTAAAAATGTGGTCTAGGTAGACGATGTATTTTACTACTATTTGCTAAAATTGTGGTCTTATAGAAATTATAACCACTATTTAATAAATGTGGTCTATTAATGTTAGAATTTTTTTTTTTTTTTTTTTTTAAAAAACCGTTTTTTTAAGTATTCAGTGGCATATGTAAATTAGAGATATGAACACATTTGGTATTTTAGGTTTTTTTTTTTCCATTCTTTTTTCACTAAGTCTTGCTTGTTTTTTTTATTATTATTATTTAATTTTCTCCTTTTTTAGTTTCAGAAAGATGAAAAAAAAAATACACTCACCTCTCCACTCTCTCACCTTCAATCTCACCTACCACTATTTAAAAAAAAAATTGTTATTCAAGGTTGGAGAAAAAGGCGCTTAAAGTAAAATTTTGGGAATGAATGGCGGGCCAAGCCTCATCTCTTCTCAATTCAAACCCTCGAAGGAGATACCCATAAAATTTTGACCCAAATCCAAACTTCTCCAAATTTGGTTTTTCTTGCTTCTAAACACTATATGACTAGCTTCGAACCAACCTCAAAATCCCAATAAATTGACCAAATTGACCAATACCCAAAAGAAAAGAAAACCCACTTCGGTTTTACTTCAATACCCAATAAAACAATGTTTAAATGCTATCAAAATGTCCCACATTGAAAGCTGAAGCAAAAAATGCAAGAAAATTGAGAAATTCTAGAGTTTTTACCTTAAATTGAAGTGGAAGATGAAGAAGTTGCCTTGAAAAAATGCTTTGAACTTCAAAGATCTTCAAAATACCAAAGTAATGCTTCTTTACGAAGACAAGGAATTGAAACCTATTTTTGGGGTCAGAACATGTGTCAACCATCAACGACGCCTCAGACAATGAGGAACGTGCTACCCACTTTTTGAATTCCTACCTATATTTGTCACACGTGTCCCATATATGCCGCATAAGCTCACCCCATGTAACCAAACATTGTTAAGCAAAGTACTTTTCGTTCTTCGTTGGACTTGACATCATGTTGAATCAAGGAACATTGTTTCCTTAAAGCTATCATGGGCCTGACATAGAAACCACGTGACATCATGTTGAGTGAAGAACAAACACCTATAGAGACAATATAAAATCACATTACCAAGACACCAGTCTTGCTCACATAACTCCACTCGACATCATGTCGAGCTCAATTACTTCGTCAAATTAGCCCACAAATAAAACCTTAATGGTTTCATTCAACATCATGTCAAATCAATAGTTCAATGCTCAAAAGACTATCCTCTATTGATGCCTCACTCGACATAATGTCGAGTGCAGTTCGAATACTACCAAAGTTACAAGTTGGAATGCTTTATTAACTTATAGATACAATCATTTGTTTTTGACCTCCGAATTGCATTGAACATCATGTACGATAAGCCATACATGGGCTTGTACATAGCATTCATGTGCAACCCTCCAATAAAGATATCCCCTCAACATCACTCCAATTCGACCGAAACATCTCCATCATGATTGCACTCGACATAATATCAAGTGCAATGAAGCCTTCATACGTTGTACATTTTTCTTCACACGACGGCAGATAATCACGTGCCTACAAGGTTGCACTCGACATCATCTCAAGTGTGACTCATGTGAACACAAAATCATAATCTCCAATCAACCCTTCACATTCAATAACATGTCGAGTGCAAAGCCAAACAACAAACCTTCTATTGCATTCCATGAATGCCCTAACGACTTTGTGACGAGTCTTGCTCTCCATAATGTGAAACAAATATGCCAACACATACGACTCATAGTAGACTCCATGAGTTTACCACGTCCTTGGAATTTATATGACATACGTCGAGTCTAGTCTCACGATTCGCCTACATTTGACATACGTCAGAAACAAAATCATTTAACTTTTCTTAAGCACCCATACGACAAGCAATATTTCTAGATTGCCATGACTCCTTTCTAGGGCTTTACACGATGACACGTCGAGCCTAGCATTCATACATACTCATCCGACTCTATATCGAGCCCAAGTGCTTAACCATTTATCACTGGTTTAAAGCAACTCCACATGGCACATCATTTTGGCAAGCATTTCAGCTTCCATGTTGTTTGTTTGTTTTGAGATTGCGAATCGATCCTATGATCTTTGCAATCGACTAGAACTACTCTCTAAGATTAGTATCCCTAAAACTTAGAGAGTAGGGGACAAATTGGATGGGAAAAAATATGTATTGATCATTTTACCCTCCATACGGGTCAACTAGCCCCATGCCACGTCATACCACAGTTGGGTTTAATGTCACGGCCCATCCACGTGGGTTCAACGTGAAAGCCCAATTCCTTTGGCTCATTGACAAGGCCTATCTCGGGTCTTACAACTATGCTTAATTGGCTCGTACAAGGCTCAGTTCCAGTGGACTCCATATTAGGCCCATTCTGCAACCTACCCACTCTATGGGCCATCTTAGTCCATAGGTTGGACCACTTTATGGGTCGGGTTGGCCCACCACGAATTGGGTCACCTTCCAATGGTTGACTCTTGACATTTTAGCTCACTCTACATTAACTCCCCATGGGGGTTATATAGGATTGAGTGGTCCCTTGATGGCCATCAATGCTCCATTACGGCCATCAGCCTAAGGCCTTTCATTCTACCAGCTGTAGAGTCCAACAACTAGCCCATTAATGAGTGCAACAGCTGACTTCTCACATTACCTCATTAAGAGCCCATTTATTCTCCCTTTCCTATATATACTAGGAGCACCCCCTTCACAAGGGGATGATTTGCTGAACTTCCATATGATTTTTTGCATGCCCATTTCTTTTTTAGAGAGCTTTCGAAATTCTCCTTATTCTCCATAGTTGGTTCCAATGTTCCTCTGATTCTCCATCTTCGATTCTCCAACTGGAAACACCGCCTTCTATCGTGTTCATCGTCTCCTAGTCACGGTAACGCTTTATTTATCTTATTGATGTTCTTTACATCTTTATGCATCCTTTTGGATCTTTTCCATCTCTCCATGAGCTAACTTGACCATTGAAGTTCCTTTGGCTGGCACCCCTCGATGTCAAGGACTTCACGATCATATATGATCTTTTTGTTTCACAGGTCAAACAGGTTGCCGGTGGCGTCACACACACAAAAAATTCAAGTGTAGTTTCTACCTTCTACAATAAGTGTTATGATAAAAGTAATTGATAAACACTAACTTCTTATTGTATACCTTATGTAGGAACCATTGGGTCTTGATACTTTTTTTTCATGCAGTATGACCGTTCATACTATATGGACCCTTGAATAATTGATAACTCTTATAAATAAGAGTTATTTATCTTCTAAAACTTGAATTTTTGAAACAAAAGAGTGAAAATAGATGTTAATTTGTTTTAATTAGCTTAGTTTACATATTTAGTTTGTAAATATTTATTTTTATGATTTTAGGATATTTTAGTTACTTCATTGCAAATTTTGATCTTTCTTGCCATAGTAAGAATTTCACGAGATTAAAAGATGGAATTGCTGAAAATCTCCAGGTGCTACAGAAATGCTATAGCAATTGGGAAAGTTTTGCTGAAAAAGATGAAGGTCAACTAAAAGTCTCTTACACGCTGGACAAGGTTCTAGGTTCAAGATTGAGCCTTCCACGTGGCAAAGCTGATCAAGACAGTGGGTCATTAATATATTTCTAGATGTTGACATGTGGCAAAGATGCCCTAGCTGCCTCCTTTGACCTAGCACATATAAAAGGTTTATTTTGGAAATTAAAGAGGGTGGTGAAAGTGGCGTATCAGGTACAAAAGAAGTATATACAACAAGGGAACATTCTCTTACTCACAGTACTATCCTTGTCGCCAATTAATTCAATTTGTTCCTTTGTTCAAATAATAGATGTGTTTGTTGAGCAATATGCTAATAGTAAGAAGCCCGAAAGGGATTTCCAATATTTAAACACATTAAAGCAAGGCACCTGAGAGACTCTCATAGAATATACATTGCACGGTTTAACAAAGAGAAAGTTTCAGTCTCAAATCCAAACGCAGAAACAGTGATCAATGCCTTAAGAATGGTATCTACTTTGGGTTGGACTTATGCAAGGAATTGACTCAATACCCCTACAAAAGCTTTGAAGACGTGTGGCAAAGGCATGGGCTTAAATCGGGTGGGATGGGAGTGAAGCATACAATTTGATGATGGGAACATGAGCCCCAGGAACAATGAATGCACGACATCAAATAGACAAATCTACTTGGAATCCTCTCAACTTTAAAAGATAAAATGATCTATTACACATAGCACAAGCCCCAAACCGAACGAAGAGTAAGCGTGATAACAGAATTACGTATGGAAAAAGATACCGAGGCCAATAATGACTAAGGGTTCTGGAGTACAATCTAAACATTGAAGCATCAACATTAATGTTCGTACTGAAAAACATCGGAAACTCAATTAAATGGCCTGAAAGAATGAAAGCACCACTAAACTTGTGCGACACAAAGAGGTGGTGTGAATAACACAATGATCATGGTCACAGGACAAATGAACACATAGTGTTGAGACTTGAGGTTACTGAACTACTTAAGCAAGGCCACCTAAAAGATTTGCTCACAGACAAGGGAAGGGCAAATTGGGACAGAATTTCTGAACGGCAAATTGAGTAGCAACAACACATGCCTCCGATCCAACCAAGGTCCAAATGGATTATTAATGTCATATTAGGAGGTTCCGAAATGTGCGAAGTCAACTATGTAGCCGCCAAAGGACAAAGTAGAGCCAACATAATTCTAACTCCACAAAATAGTTTGCAAACATATTCTAGATGGATTTCCCAAATGATAACTTTCACAATAGAGGAAGCAGGACTAATCACCTAACCACATCATGATGTTTTGGTAATATCTCTTTGTGTTGCTAATTGCCTAATCAAGCGAGTTCTCATAGACAATGGGAGCTTTGCAAATGTATTGTTTTTAAATGCTCTCAGAAAAATGAACCTTAAAGATTCAGAACTAACCAAAGAAGTAATTCACTGGTCAGATTTAGTGGAGAATTAAAGAGTACCATGGACGAAATATCCTTGCCCGTTTATGCTGAAGGAGTAAATAAAAGCATGAAGTTTCTCATACTCGATTGTCCATCTGTATACAATATCAAACTTGGAAGACCTTGGATACATGAGATGGAAGTTACTCTTCCACATATCACCAGGTCGTACAGTTTCCATCAAAATGGGGCATGAAAGAAATAAAAGGGGGTCAACACGAATCAAAGTTATGCTACCAGACAGCTATGAAGCCAAAACCACATGGGGAAAAGTTATAGCAATTAAAGAAGAGTGACGTTCCAGATGGAAAAAAGAAGCCACGGGTTGAGGACATAGATGAAGTATCTATATGTCTGGAATTCCCAGATCACAAAGTACAGATTGGGGTGCAGCTGAATCTGGTAATCCATACATAACTCATTGAATTCCTGAAATAGAACTATGAATTTTTCGCTTGGTCTCACCAAGATATGACCATAATAGATCCAGAAGTCATGGTCCATCACTTACAAATTGATTCAAATCACCCTCCAATCAGGCAAAAGAGAAGAAAGTTCATGTTGGATTGTTATTTAAGTTATCGTGATAACGCAGCGGAATAGTATTTTAAAATTTTATAACAATCTACATGATCA
>WUAT03027797.1:0-14133 GCA_010015005.3 Ulmus americana
AGACCAACCCACACGGTAGGATGCCCCGACTTATTATTTGACCCGACCCACAGGGTGTGACCGAGACGTTAGGTGTGACCCGATTCGTAGGATAACTCAGGCCCATAGGGTGGAGTGTACCATAAATGAACTGACCCATGGAGTGAGTAGCTCCTAGGTGGTCTAACTTACGACTGGGCCTTCCATAAGATGGGCCAAAGATAACTTTGAATCTAAGCTATATAAAGATGTCAATGGGCTTTTAGTGTAGGACCTGAGGTGGGCCTTGGGAACGGGTTGTCACATTGAACCCACGTGATGGGCCGTGACGTTGAACCCTTATCATGAAATGACGTGGCAAGTTGCTAGCTGTCTTGCTAGAGGGGTAAAATAGAAAATACGAAATTTGGCCCAAACAGTGAGGATTATTGTGTGTTATCAAGAGGGTGTAAAGTTCTTCCATTATAGTGTAGAATAGAGCTCCAATGGAGCTCAAAGGGGATGTAGATAATTTTCGATAGAACCTCAGTAAATATTTGAGTTCTTGATTGTTAAATTCTTTTTTTGATTCAAAGTTTGCCTTATCAGAATGTTTTGTTGGAAACCTGCATTTCCAATACAAGCAATATAAACAATAGAGAAATTAAAAACTTCACTAGAATAATAATTACAGGATAAACTCAACTATCAAAACGAGAAGTCTAATTTCATAAAATCTGGAAAATTAGTTGATTACATAACTATTGCTACAAACAAAAAATTATTTTGAGTCTTACACATTAACAAATAAAGCTACTATTTCAATTCCATAAGAATAGCAGTAGTCTCTAAATCATATATTGTATTTGGTCTAACGATGTAAACCTTAAACCTTAATTCACTAACTAGGCGAAATATACAAATATCTCCAACCCTTAAGTTGTGATCATTGGCAAAGCTTTTCCAACCGCTGCTTAGGCCTCTGCGCTTATGAAAATATTTTGTTTCATAAGTGTTCTTGGTCACGTCCTCCAAATAAATTATAGCATCCTCATTTGGGAGATGTTCGTTGCAGAAATCTATCGGGAAAAACAACCAAAATCCCGCTTCCACGTTCGAATGTATCATGGCTTTGAAAAAAGTGGGGAGCTTCGGAACTAATCTTTCGTTCAACGCTATTGCTCGTTCCATTAAGGCTTCAGATTCCGCATTGTCATGGAAGTTTCTCCTCATAGCTCTCGTAGGCATGATTGGATTTCCAAAGAGTGCTTGTGTTACCTAAATTGAGATATTCATTATATTTTGTAAATATAACAATTTTATACGAAACATTCATGAAAAAAAATTGATACTAAACTTTTACTTAAATTAACCCAGGTACCTTTTACTATTTAATTCGTAAGTGGATTTACAAAAATACCTTCTTTATTATTTATTTTTTAAAATTAATTTTAAAAATATCAAAAACTCTATAAAACAAAAAAATTAAAACAAACAATTAAGGGTAAAAATTCTTAAACCCCAAACAATTCATCTTCTACGTTCCTCACCTCCCCGTTACTAGCCCACCTCTAGCAACCGCCAGCCACTGATCACCTCCGAGCTCCCTCTGCAACTAAACCCAGTAAAAGGAAAAGGAAAAGCTCCATTTCTTTGAACTTGGAAAAATCAAGCTGCAATTTTCAGCTCTCTTAAATCAATGTAAAAAGAATTGAAGATCAAACCACAATCTTTGAACAATCTCAAAAATCAAGAAGGTTTTTCAAACATCAAGTAGTAAACTCCATTGCATGTCTATCAACAATTCTTGATTGAGATAAAATACCTAGTGCAACAATCTATACAACCAAAGACAAAAACAACACAATCATATAACCAAATTAAGCTCTCTATCATATCTCATTCATCATAAATGAACCCTAGCTCTCATACAAATAACAATCCATAATATATATATATATATACACACACATTCCTCTATATATGCCAAAAAAAAAAGAATCAACAAAGTGTATGATGCAAATTTCCATATCAAAATTTCCTTGAAGAACAACTCAAAATCCAGATCAGAAAAAATCAATTCTCTATGAAATCCAATCAAGTTTCCCGATCTCTTAAACTAGTAATCAAAACCATTTGAGCACAAGTCTAAAACAAAGAGTAAAAGAAAAAGAGAGGCAGCAACCCATTCAATTTCAAGCACAAACTTAGATCTGAAAGCATATGAAAAAGAGGAAGAAGGGGTGACTCGGCCACCGGTGATTCGGCGACACGTGACGGGAGACGAGGCAACAAAATTTGCTATTAAGGTAATTGGAAGAATGGATTATGGGGCAGGAGGGTTTCAGGGCTAGCAATAGTTAGGTCGGCTAGTGGTAGAGGTGGGTCGGCTAACGACTGAGGGGTGCCAGAGATGGTGGAGAAAGATGAGACGTGGTGGGTTGAGAAAGAGTGGATGATTTGGGGTTTTTTTTTTAGTTCCTTTGATCGGGTTTTTGTATTATTAATTATTTAGCATTTTAATAAATTTTATCTTTTTCTAATTCTATTATATTTGATATCTACAAAAAAATAATTTTTATTTATTTTTAATTAATTTCTAAATAATTTGTATTTTATATACTATTTTTAATTAAAAATTGAAGGGTAGAATTGTCATTTAAAAACAATGTAAAGTAAAGGGTACCTTGGCAAATTTAAATAAAATTGTGGGGTACCCAGTTGAACCCCTCAAACATTTAGAATTTAAATTGAATATTTTGACAACTACCTGGTACTTGTACGGAATTTTTCCAATGGATATATTCCTTGTTTTCTATTGCAGGAATTTCAACTTCGATCCAATCTAATTTCCCTACAAAAGAGTAGAGTGAAAAAGAGTCAAATTTGGAGGACTCGAATTATGTGCACCATTATGCAGGTTTCTCAAGAGCCCTTTGTGGGACTCTTCTAGAAATCCCCGTGCATGAAAAATCTTTAAGACCTTCATTTGGCTTCAGTGATTATCTATTCACGTCGATCTTGAGGTATTTGCAATAGCTAGCTTGTGTATACTTTGTGATATTTTTCAATCTTTGATTGATATATTCCAATTTGATGTAATCGTACTTTGTACATCGTTGAAGTTTGAATGAAATTTTATTTTCCAGTCCAAAAAGAATGAAAAAAACTAGTGATTAATATAACAAAAGAAATCAAGAATCAATTCACAATATTTCACATATGTTGTTTCCTAAAATCAAACATTTAAATAATATCATTAAATAAATAAATAATTTCTAAAATACCTGCTTTAGAGATTGTTTTTCCTCTTCTTCTTTAAGTTCTTTGATTATTTTTTGAGGTATCTAGTTTTTCCCACAACACATTGCAACAAAAAACAATAAAAACAAAAATCAAAGTAAATGAGAAAAACCCCCCCAAAATTAAAATTTCTATCTATTTAAAAATCAAGCATCAATAGTTGAAAATTCACAAAATTGCATAGATTTGTTTTATAAAATCAAAAAATTAAATACAAATCGCTGGATAACTAATAATTACCAAAACAGTAGATTCAGAAGAGTTTCACCTTTTTTTCTGCTAAGATTTTCCCTTTTCTAAATCTTCAAGTTCCTCTTCAATTATATATTCATGTTTCCTCTTTGGAATGGAGGCTAGGGTGCTTTGACCCAAATGAATCTTGGGTCGATCTCGCCTTGGACGGCGACGATGGAGGGGAGGCAAAGAAATGAAGAAGAAGATGATGAAAAGCGGAGCAACCTATGCACGATGTGGGGGGCAACAGGGATGAGGTAGGATAATATATAGGGTTGAGAAAAATATATTAGAAGACGATTCTAGAATATTTTGGCCCGTTAATTGTTTGCGTGGCACAATGAAAATTAGACATGTGTTGCCCTAAAAATTGTACATGGTGCGTTAAAAATTGGACACGTTACACACTAAGAATTAGACACGTGGCAGCTAAAAATTGAAGACAAATTGCAATTTCTTTGGCCTTTATTTTAATTTGAAACTAATGACCAAATTGTCATATTTCACAAAGTCCAAGGGATCCTTTTTTAGTCTTCTCTTCTTACTCTTTCCTCCGTCTCTCTGTCTTTTGCACTTGTCCAGTTGCAGTTGTTGTTGGAAAAATGGTTAGAATAAACAATTTTAAGGTGAATGAGAAATTGAGTCTAAAATACACCTAAATTGTTAGGAATTAGAATTTGATACGATTTTAATTTTTAGAAATTAAAATTGTAAATTAAATATTGGTAGTTAATTATAGTTTTAATTTTGAAATTAAAAATTGGAACTTAATTTTGGCTTTAAATTTGAAATTTATTTCGAATTTAATTCTGGAATTCTATTACAAAATTAAAATTGGAGTTAATTCCCAAAAATGTTTTGACATTAATTTGAGTTAATTCAAAAAAAAAAACGTTTTGAAATTAATGTCTGAATTAATTCAGATACGTTAAGATGTCTAGGTTTATCCCCTCGAATGTCTCATTACTAAAAATTTGGCTTTACAATGTGGAACATAGGTGACAACATAGTTGTCAAAAACTTACGATTTACATTCTGTTTCATCCAATTTGTTTCATTTTGACATTCAACTGATTCGTTTCATTTCATTCGTTTCAGTTTTTTTTTTTTAAACTAAATAAAGATACTCATACAATTAAGAATTGATTGTGTTTTAAATGGTAAAACATAAAGTATTTCATATTATTATGTTGTTTTATAGTTGAATATTTATGTGTTGTATATTATACAAATATATCTATTAAAATCTACAATACAATACAATTTACACGCATAATTCTAGTTAAAAAATATTAAGTGAATCTTACGTTTTACGATAGACAATTTCTAAAAAATGATTCACATTCCCTTTTATGAGTTGACAACCTTATGTGGTAGTTTTTTAGAATTGTCATTAATAATGAGAAAAGGGTGGCGGTTAATTACCAAAACCGCCACCTAAAAAGTAAGAAAAATGGGCGCGCAAATTTGGACATTTAGTGGTGGTTTTGCATACTAACCTCCACTAAAAGTGAAAGGATGTGTGGCGGTTTTTATACTAAACTACCACTATATTTCATTTAAAAGCCCCCATGCACTGCACTTGACGGGCAAGACTTTTAGTGGTGGTTCTATATAAAAACTAGCACCTAAAGTTCTGTTATCTACGACCAAATGACATAACTTCCCCATTTCTCAAATCTCCCCAATTTTTCCCCATTTTGCCCTATAAGCTTCCTCCAGCAACGCTAAGATGATTTTAGCCAAATCCCACCATTTTTTGCCTCAAAACTTGTTTATTGAAGCTTTATTAGTGAGTTTTTGTTGTTTTAGATTTTTTTTTTATTTGGAGTTTTTGTTTTATGAATTTTTGTAATTTTGGGTTCAAATTGCTCAATTTTTTTAGGGTTTAGAGTAATTAGAGTCTGGGCATTTTGTCATGAAACGCTTGGGATAATTTCTATGGAGTAAGTGGCCAGTTTTAAAAGTTTTGGAAGAATGTTTAATTTTTTAGCTATTTAATTCGTATTTTTGAATTTTAATATGCTATTTTTTTAATGTTTTTTTATAATGTTAAAATTATAAATTGTGCTTGTAGTGTTTGAAGTTGTTTGAGCAAAGTTGAAAGTCAAATTGGTGAATTTATTGATTTTAAGGTTAGTTTGTTTATTGTGTTTAGTATTAGTTGAATTTCAAATGTAATATGACGTTATTTTTTATTAATTATGTTGATTATGTGAATTCTAGAATTATTTGTAATAATTTATGCAGGTTGGGTTCTTCGAATTTGAGGGAAAATTATGCCAAAAGTTTTTAAAAATAATTTTTCTTGTGTTTGTGTTTTAGGATTGTTGTTAGAAATAATGGATAGAAGTTGGATATTTGAGAGTAGAAAAAGTTCACGATACCAAAAGGGTGTAGAAGTGGGTAGAGATGTGAATACTCTATGGTGTCTATGTTTGAGATATAGTAATGGAAACATACATAATGTGGACACAATGAAGGAACATCTTTTTTTTATTATTATTTTTTAATGAGATTGATACTAACTATAATACTTGGTTGTGGCATAGTGATGATATTCTTGCTTTGTCCTCAAGGACATGTTTTGAGACCAATTATGACGTCTCTAGTGATGATGACGAAGATGATAATATGGTCGGGATGGTTAACGATGTGGAGGAAGATGTTGTTGGTCAGCTAGAACAATTCACCAAGTTGTTAGATGATGCAGAAAAGAAGTTGTATGATGGTTGTAAATTCACCAAGTTCTCAGCATCGATGAGACTATACAAGTTGAAGGGGGCGAGTAGATGGAGTGATATGAGTTTTTCGGGGCTTCTAGCCCTAATAAAAAGTTTCTTTCGAAACCTAATGACCTTCTTAATTCTGTCTACGAGGCTACGAAAGTTATGCATAGTTTGAGTATGGATTATGAGAAGATACATGCTTGCCCAAATGACTGCATCTTATAACAAGGAGAATACAAGGAATTTGAAAACTGCCCTAAGTATGGAGAGTTGTGGTGGAAGTTGGAAAAAAAGAAAGAATAAAAGTTAATCGGAGTCCCTGTAAAAGTTTTGTGATACCTTCCCCTTATACCCAGATTTACTAAGCTTTTTTAGAATGTAGATCATGATAAGAACCTAATATGGCACAAAGATAGAAGGAAAGAGGATACCCTACTCTGACATCAAAAAAATGTTTTGCAGTGGAGGGCATTTGATTTAAAGTATAACGATTTTGCTAGTGAGCCAAGAAATCTGTGTCTCGGTCTATCCACAGATGGTATGAATCATCACAGTGTACAAAGCTCATCTCACAGCACTTGGTCAATTGCGCTTATGATTTATAATCTTCCACCTCAATTATTCATGAAGAAAAGATTTTTGATGGTAACATTGTTGATTTTGAAAAACTGGGAAATGGCATTGAAGTTTACTTGTTTCCCTTGATCAATGATTCAAAGACGTTGTGGTCAACATGTGTTAAAGCCTAAGTTGCATACAATAAGGACACCTTCACACTAAGAGCTATGTTGATGTGGACTATTAATGACTTTCTGGCCTAAGGTAACTTGTCTGGGTACAGTATGATGTCCAGTATGTGGAGACGATTTGTGTGGTACTCGATTTGAGAATTACAAAAGAAAATCTTCTATATGGGACATCGGAGATGGTTTCTGCAAGCTAATTGTTTTCATAGACAACATAAATATTTTAATGGAAAACTAGAAGATGATCTAGCACCACCACCATTAAGTAGTAAGCAAGTATGGGAGTTGGTGAAAGATCTTGATATGGAGTATGGTAAATGGGCATCGAACACCATGGATAATGGTTTCAAATGGATGAAAAAGCCTACCTTTTTTAAGCTTCCATATTGGTCATCACTATATGTCTGACACAATCTTGATGTGATGCAAATTTATAAGAATGTATGCGAAAGCATCATTGATATATTGGTAAACATCCCCAGTAAAAAAAAAAGATGGTCTTAACACTCTCTAAGACATAAAAGCTATAGGTATTAGAGAAGAGTTGCATCCTAAAGAGAGAGGGAATAAGCGCACGTACCTTCCTCCCACATGTTACATGTTGTCAAAGCAAGACAAAAGATAATTTTGCACAACTCTTTATGAGATTAAGGTGCCATCGGGGTATTCTTCTAATGTGCAAAGTTTAGTGCAATAAAAGACTTGAAGTTAATAAACTTTAAGTCCCATGTCTATCATAGTTTGATCCAACAATTTTCCTATGAGGACCCATAGAAGCCTTAACCTTTAAACCACTTTAAAATACACTTAGAAAATTTCAGAATTTTTTTTTAAATAAAATAAAATCATCTCCAATCTTTTCTAAAAATATTTGAATTGATGCTAGTTTAAACACTAATCTTTTAAATTCTCAATACTATAAGCATAAAATATTTCTTTTTATTTCTTGATCAAATTCCCATGATATTAATAAAAAATTGATTTTAACATTTAGCTTTTGGAAAAGTGAAACATAATTGTATCTTATCAATCGAGTCTAACTAACCCTAATGTTGTGCCTAGATTACATGCCTAGATACAAAATATTATTGTCTACAGTCTATTATATTAACATACTAAAATTTGAAATCCAAATTACCAAAAGAAATTCAAAGCTCAAAAATACTAAATAAAAATATGTGTCATGACGTGATCCCATACCATCTATACATTGCCACTGCACCACCCCAACACCAGTCTACCGACCATTCAGGTAATCAGCTGCTTAGCTCGATCACCTACAATACGAACATAAGTCATGAGTAAAATCTCAGCAAGTACAACCATTCCCTCAAAATGATTTAATATATTTCAGTCATCAATCACAATCATTCATGAAAATCTTTCTTTGAAAATTCATTTTTCTGTCTGTAGGCCCCCTCTATGTACATACCTTGGTTGCGCACTATCCTCAGGGAAGTTCGGGGAATTACCCTAACACTTCCACCTGAGGTCTTAACTTTTATTTGGGACCTTTGTACACTCAATATACCTCGTCATATGAAGGGAGGGTTGGGTATGACACTTTAGAAAAATGTTCTTTAAAAATCTTGTAAAACGCTCTACCCAAATAATCATGTAGAGACAACTTAAGGTTCAGATAACAGAGAAGAATCATTGCATCACAAAACATGCAGTCAAACATTCTTTTTGCACTCAACATCTTGAAAACATTTTGTTCTAAGTTGTAGGTGTGGTTGTAATTATCAATTTGCTATGCTCCAATCCCCACCTCAACATGATATTCTAATCTTCAGTTCACGTCCAAAGCTTACCCACAATCTTGTAGTTCCTTAACCACTCCTTAGCTTAGTTATCTTCTGGAAAGCAAACTTTTATAGACGATACTCCCACTACAAAACCCCGATGAGGTGATTCTTGAGGCTATAATCAAGAATCGCTCGTGCTCTACAAAGTTTCTCTATTTGACATTTCTCCTAATCACACTCCATGAAGGTGATATTGGTGTTTGAAGCTTCAGGGGTCGGCCAAGAGGGAGAGAGCATAGAGACAATGATTTCTTTATTCCAAATTTTGAGGGTTGTTACCAAAAGGTGTTAGGAGTGCAATGACACAAATGTGTTATTTCTTCAACTCCTTGTGCAGCAAAGTTATTGATTCGGCGACATTAGGCCAACTATAATATGGTCTAGTTGAAACCTTGTGCTTATATGAGAAATATTTTCCACCCTCATTCTTTGATATGATTGTTCATCTAATGGTACATCTCGTGAGAGAATTAGATCGTGTGGGCCGATTTCATGTTGATGGATTTATGGAATGAAGAGGTATATGAAAGTGTTGAAAGGGTATGTGAGGAACCATCACCGACTAGAAGGGTACATAGTGGAATCATATATAGTTGAAGAACCGATTTAGTTTTTCCCTAAGTACATCGTTGATTGTGAAGCTATCATACTACCTACGAAGACCTCAACTGGCTCATTGGAAGTTAAGGCTAATTTAGCGATATATGTGAAAGGGGTTGATCTAAAAGACTTGCAGTTAGATCACATGTACATTTTTCACAATACTACCTGTGTCGATCCTTACGCAGCTGAACATCTTCCTTATGTGAAACAGACTCACAAGAATAAATCAGAAAAATAGATGAACATAATCAAAATTTCATATCTTGGTTTTGCAAAGAATCTCTGAGGAGTTGTCGAAGCTAAATACCACAATTTCAGAGACTCTTGAGTGGTTAGCCGACAACCTTAGAATGCAAGTTATCAGTTATGGTGCATATTCAATGGGTCGATTTCAATTATACACAAGAGAAAAAGATACGAGAAGCACTGTATAGAATAGTGGGGTGATATTTATGTCTCAAGTAGTGATTTCTCGAGAGCTAAGGATGAAAATCTGGTCCCATACAAACATGGAGATTTTGGACTTGGACCACATGAAGTGTAGAGTTGCTGTATTTAAATGTCAATGAGTTGATAGCAATAGTGATGAAATGGTCAATGAGGATGGATTCACATTGGTAAGTTTGCATAAGGATGATTTGTTTATCTTAGCTTCTCAATTACAACACATTTTTTATCCTAAAGATCCTTCAGACCCCAGATGAGCGTAGTCCTTAGACATAAAAGAACCAAGCATGAAACTGATGACACATGTAATAATATTAAAGAGACCCCATCTTTTATAAAAGGAGTACCCGCGTTGGATATTGATGAAAAAAGTGAAAAATACGTATTGTTTATTCATGTTGATTGTGATGGAAAGTATGTTGCGTTGGATAAATTTGACCGTGATAAGAGAAACGGAAAATAATAATAATAATAATAATTAGATACATGTTTGTAATTTTTATTATGAATTATTGTAGATGCATTGTTGTAATTTTGATTTTCGGTTAAGTGATGTTTCCATGTTTGTAATTGTGATTTTAATTGTGAATTATAGATACATGGAGGACAATCCAGATTGTGAGCAACAAGTTGAAGGTATTGATGACACTTTTACTTTGGGGTTTAGGGTTTCGGGTTTAGTGTATCCTTTACATTGTGTATATATCATTTGGATTTTAACTTGTGGATAGAATTAGGGTGATGATCAGCATTACGGATGCAAATTAAGTTGTTTCTCACCCGAATTAAGGTTGGTAATAGTTGATCTTGATGAATTGTATAAACTAGTTGCAGAGAGTGTGAGCTTTCCTAAAATATGTCTTCTAGGTGATTCTGGTTTGTTAATTATAACGTGCATCACTTAGTTGCATCTTAATATTAACAAACTAGAATCACCTAAAAGACATACTTGTAGGAAGCTCACATTCTTTGCAAGATCAACTACAACTCCAAACAGTTTTAATCCGGATGAGAAATAACTTAATTTGCACCCATAATGTAGGTTTTACTTTTGTATTTCTCGACTATGTTTTCTTCTAGTATATATTTATGCATTAAAATAGGTTATGGAAAATATGGGGGAAGATGAATTCAGATTTTTTTTCTCTTAAAAAAAAAAAAACAATATTTTAGGTGGTGGTTCTAATAAGAAACCATCACTAAAACTGCGCATTATTTGCCAATAATTTAGGTGGAGGTTCATTAGAATAACCACCACTAAAAAGAAAGAAAAAACCACTACCTTTTCTCGTGTCCTTTTAGTGTTCCTCGAATAGGTGACTGTTCACACCCAAAAAATACTTCACTACACTATACATAAAATATTCTATTCGCATATGCACAAAAATCTCTAATGTCCTAGGTTTCAAAGTGACAGTATTTAGACATGTTTTTAGTTTGTCTGAGTAGACTTTGTGGTGGAGAATTTCTACTTGTTCTCTCTTGTATCTTAGAAGAGAATGTCGGCAACCTTGGCACTATTGGTGAGGGAGAAAATATGTTTGGGAGTGAATGTTTTTTGGAAAGTGTTTTGAATAGAAATTTGATTTGATGTTTAGATTTAAGGAGGAAAATTTGGAATTTTAGACTATTCAATTTTCTTTATTTCCCACAATTTGGTTTCTAAGAAGATTCGACTATGTGATTCTTGAATAGTAAACGTGACTATTTTTGAAATATTATGACATAGATTTTGTAGAATTTATAATTATACCCCCAAACTTTAAAATTTTACAATATTGCCTCGTATTTTTTGAAAATAACAAAAGTGTCTAAATTTGTGGAGTTTAAATTTTGGCCCAAGTTTACGAAATTTAATTTTGTGGATTCAAGTAAACAAGTGACTTAATAAATTTGAGTGTGAATAATGGCAAAAACTTCTAACCCAACTATGACTCGGGTAGTTGCACCACCGGTACCTGTATTGGTTCTAGTGAACCATTGTGACAAGTCAAAGAATTTCAATGGTTTGAATTTCAAATTGAGGATGACATCTCGTAGGATATGTATGCAAGAAAGCATTTGCTTGCCTTATTCAAGATGAATTTGCAAGCATGGTTACTTGGTGGTGGATATAATCAACACTAGAGTCATGCGAAATAAGCAGGGATGGTGGCTAGAATCTTGGAATAATTTCTCGAGCGTAGCAAAAGACTTTTGACTGTATTGTCAAAGTCTATGGGCAGGACAAAAAAGACTCTTGGGTCATGTTTTTTTAATTCCACCTTAGAAAAAGGGTAGTGATAACTAGAACACCACACGTTGGTTGCATGAATTCCAAAACTGGTGACATTGGTGCATGGAGGCTAGGAACGCCACTGATGGCAAATTGGAAAATTATACTCTTGTTAATTTGTTTTGAACAAATTTTGTGGGTGTATAAATTGCATGCTTGGTATGGAAAACCAAAAATAAACAAATATTTATGCTTGAATATTTATTTTAGTGAGAACTTATTGGTTTAAATCAAGAGGTGACAAATATTAATTTGTTACTTTTGTCGATGATATCACTATGTGTATTTTATAAATAGCAAGGATGAAACAATAGAGAAATTTGGTCTCTATAATGTTGAATTAACTCAACAAGGAAAATGAGGTGTTAAGAAATAACTTAGGTGGAGAGTTTGAATCACTGGTTGGTGAGTTATGTCCACTAACACGCCAAACTATGATAGCTTATTTGTCTCAGCATATTTGGGTTTTTGTAAAAAATAATCCTACTATGAACAATAAGATACATGGTATAGTGCAACCCAGGTAAATAAAATACTATAGAATTCAATGATGTGAAAGACTCAACTAAGGTTATCTCTGTCGACTATGTATATAAAAGGATAATACTGTAGATCTACTAATCAAAGGGTTAAATAGAGAGTTATTTGATAAATTATTGTAGAGAAAATGACTAAACGCCATGAAATAATACGTCAATACAATGGAAACCCAACACCTATGGATATTAACCTGAGACTCCTCCTTGGTTTTAGAACATTGTTTTCACCAAGTCAATCTTCAAATTTGTTTATTCTTTAAGATTATATGTATATATTAAGAAGTAACAAATTTTTGTCAATATATATATATATATATATATATAGTATTTTTTTTCCTTTAACTTTCATTTTATATTCGAATTCACACCAAGCTTTTTATACTTTAATCGAAAATAATAAGGATACTTTAATAAAAAATAATAATAATAAGTACATTAGGGGATTTGAACTAAAGACCTTTTCTTTGTTTTTAGGACACTCTTTCCACCAAGCCAATGTTTAATTTTGTTTATTTTTCAAGATATTTTTTTTATATATTATCAAGTAACATTTAATATTAATTTTACTTTAAGATTATTTTATTTGTGATATTAATTATAGGCAATTATTTTTTCTAAGACTATTTATTTATAATATAAGAAATAGTAATTCTTGATTATAATACAACACTCGTTAACTATGACCGTTGATCTTTATCGTAATACATTAAATATCATATATTTCATTTTCACCATTAATCTCAATCTTGATTTGACAATCATCACCGTTGGTCTTAATCTTAATCATTGCACATCAATAATTGATATTGATCTTGATCGTTGATCCTGATCATAATACATCACTTGTTGATCGTGAGCATTGATCTTGATCATAATATATTAATATTGATATATGTCATTTTCACTGTCGATCTTAATCTTGATTTGATGATCACCACCTTTGATCGTAATCTTGATCATAGCACATCACTAGTTGATCTTCATCTTGACCGTTCATCTTGATCATAACTCATTGATTGTGACCATTGATCTTTATCATAATACATTAAATATTGATATATTTTCAAGAACTGGAAAATGGCATTTTTACTTTTTTCAAATTTGATTAATAATAGAGAAAAGAGAAAAGGTTTGGGACTTAACGTTTTTTGGAAAGTGTTTTGAATAGAAATTTGATTTGATGTTAGATTTAAGGAGGAAAATTTGGAATTTTAGACTATTCAATTTTCTTTATTTCCCACAGTTTGGTTTCTAAGAAGATTCGATTATGTGATTCTTGAATAGTAAACGTGACTATTTTTGAAATATTATGACATAGATTTTGTAGAATTTATAATTACGCCCCCAAACTTTAAAGTTTTACAATATTGCCTCATATTTTTTGAAAATAACAAAAGTGTCTAAATTTGTGGATTTTAAATTTTGGCCCAAGTTTACGAAATTTAATTTTGTGGATTCAAGTAAACAAGTGACTTAATAAATTTGAGTGTG
>WUAT03027907.1:0-14130 GCA_010015005.3 Ulmus americana
CACCCATACCCCCCCCCCCCAACCCCTCCCCCTCACCCTCTCCGACCTCCACCTCTGCCTTTGTCATCCCACCTTTTTCCGGCATCCACCTTCATCACTTTCACCTTCCTGGCTTGCATATCTATCAAAGCTTCAAATATCAACCATGGTAGTTATCCAAACCGAGAATCTAACAAATCCCAACCCAAATTGAACGAGCTTCACTAACCCACTGTTGACTGCATGCTCATTGCCGACCATCCTCACCCCTTCACCCAGTGCCAACCACCCTCATCATGTCGCATATCACTGACCGCGAAACAAAGTTATAGGTAGAAATTTGAGGTTTTTTTTTCTTTGATTTTTATTTCTCTTTAATGGTTCTAAGTTTTAGGACTTCAAAATTGATTAGAATTTTTTGAAGGAGACTACATAGAACGTTAATTAGAGTATTTCATAATTGTGGTGTCCTTCCATGGAGAAATTAATTTTGAATAGTTGTTTGGGTTTGAGGAATCTTCATGTTGTGGGTTCAATTACTAGTAGAAAAGTATTGAAAGGCAATAGCACGTAGGCGACAGTTCGTAAATCACCGCTACATAAAGAAGGGTGGAGAGATAAAATGGCAGTTTGAAAGAAACACTGCCGTGTAATAAGAGTTTAAACTTTAGACTGTAGTTCATTACAATAACCGCCATCTATAGTTTTACTTTAGAAGGCGGTTATTGTAATGAAATGCCACCTAAACTTAAACATGTATTAACATGCTTTGCATGTAACTTTTTAACACTTTGGGCGGTGGTTACGAAAAAGAATCGTTCTCTAAATTCCAATCACCTTCGACCACTTGCCTAGTCTCCATCCCATTCGAAACCCTAAAATCACAATTTACAGAGTTCCAACCATCGCTGTCAACATTCTCAAACCACAAAATAGTTTTTTTCGTCATTTTTTTATGTGGAAAAGTTTGTGTTTTAGTTTCTCAATTGTGTAAATCAAGTTTTGCGGACTAATTTGTAAGTTTATTAAGATTTTCTTTAGATTTGGGATTTTGTTATGATTTTCGTATTTCTAAATTTTCTGTTTGTTTTGTTGTTTTTTTAGTTATCTCGTTCTTTGTTTTGTTTCATAGTTAATTCTAAGTATTATGTAGCTTTATTTATAGTTAATTTGTGTTTATAGAGAATATGTATATAATTAATTTCTATTTTAGTTTGATTTAATGGAAATTTGGTGAAAATGTGTTTGTAGGGATTATTTTAAGTTTGATTTAAGGACATTATTTGTGTTTGTAGTTATATAATTAAAAATGGAACCGGGACAAACCATCACTTCTTCACAAAAGAAAAAGACTCGAGGCCCGACTTTGATGAAGAATCTATCTCGGTTGAGAGCCTGAGGTAACATGATGGGGGTCCAGTTTGATGAATTTGGACAAGCAATTGGACCAAATGCAATCAGATTAATGAACTATTTCGGCACCTTGGCTAGGACACATGTCCAAATAGATTACCATGAGTGGAATGATGTGCGTGATGCGCTAAAGGAAGTAAAAAAAAAATTCTGTAATTATTAATTAGAAACCAAGTATTAAATAGTTCAATAATCTCTAACTTTGTCATTTATTATTTATTGCAGGGATTATTTACCTTAGAGTCATATCGAAAGGTCTTCTAGTAAAACACACCAGGAAGTCATGGAGAGAAAAGAAAAGTAAATTGGGTAGAAAATATGTTGATGAAGGTTTCATTCATCATCCTCTATAGAAGTACTCATTCATCACCTAGGAAGTATGGGATCGGTTTTCAAACGTAGACTTTCTGAGTCATTTCAAAAAGAAAGTGTAGCGGCCAAGGAGAAAGCAGCAAAAAATAACCTTCACGACTGATTGGGCGGCAAAGGATTCAAGGGGAAAGAAATTGAGCTTGTAAGTATATGCGTATAGGTTTATGTGTTCTGATTTCAAATTCTGCATAAAATTAACTAACATCTTTTGTATTATTGTAGCAACAAGCAAGAAGAACCCTTGATCCTAAACTGATATAGGAGTTATGGATCGAGGATTTAATTGATTCTTTAGGGAACTTCCCCAATGACACTTGTCGGGAAGTGAGTGAATGAATAGTAAGAATATCATTCCTTCAAATTTCGATTATTAAATACATTTAGTTTAAAATGTCACTAATTATTGATTTATTGTACATAGAGGGAGCATGCTGAGAAAGCCATGCAAGGTGAAATCCATTTTAGTGGGAGGAATGACATATTGACAATGACTATTAGCATCCTGGAGCATCCGGGTTGAGTTAGGAGACATAGGTGGGCGGGGAATTTAACAAAATTTTGGCAAGAGCCTCGAACCCACTACACAATTTCAAGGTCAGAGTTCGAGGTGTGCAAGGAAAATATGGATACTTACAACGTGAATACGGATGCTGAACTTAAAATATTACATGATATATTTTGGTTGTCATGCAATCCTAGCATATGCAGAGTGGCCAATAATTTGATGCTACACCTTGTAGTGGGAATCTGAGTTGCATACCCGCACGCACACTGGATGACTATCAAGTCCACTTCTAACAAGTTGTACAACCTACTGCTATGGAAAGTTACAATTATGAGACTTGTTTTTTTAATCTACTAACAACTGGTATAATACTAATAAAAGTTACGATATATGGTTTACAGGGAATGAAGCATAACTTGGCCTCGGGAACCATTGACAACATTGTCGTGGTAGGATGAGTGTTCTATATAATTCCAGATGATATGCCTATACACTTTACTAACTATGAACCTAGTCATCTTCGTGTATCAATCGATACAATTCTTGTTGCGGATGTTTTATTGCCTTATCCTATCGGTGAATACGTGTTTGTTGGACAATCAGTTGGTGTTCTCTTAGATTGGCCAGCTGAGTTTGTCCTCCCATACACTGAGGCATACATAGATTTTAACCATGTTTTTGGCTATGTATGAATTTTTAATAATCTAATTACATTATGATTGTTATGCAAATAACAATCTCATCCCCTGACCGTCATTCAACAAAGCAGAGGATGTCTTCTACCTCCCACACGATGCCACATGAACTGGTGATACATATTTCAATCCCCACACTCTATCAACTACAATATTGAGGAAGATTGGTGCGAGGATAGTCAAATTATGGGTTATCAACATGAGCTATATGTTGATAGTGACAACATCAAGTGGTTTTGTGACATGAAGGAGATAATGGCCACTATTATTTCCGTGTACATAAGGTGAAATATTTATTATATTTGTAATATATAATGTGTTCATTACTACATTTATTTCTTACATGTTAATTTCTTAAACAATTCTATGTAGGTATTTATACGAAAAAATAAAAGATGAAATATGCAACAATTACGAGTTGATCAATTTTGTTTGCAATCATCATATCGTGACCAACGTGGACGATCAAGAAATGAGGGCAAGATATCTCTTTAAATGAGTGAAAGGTAGTGTCAACAATAGTGTATGGTTGGCTCCCTACAATAGTGGGTAATTAAGTTTATCTTATGTAACTTTACATTTTAAATAATGTAATATATAAATGTGCAATTTGACAATAGAAAATGGACTTTTTTTGGCATTGACCCCGTAAACTTTACTTTTTTTTTTTTTTTGGACAATGGATTTTACTTGGCATTGACCCCATAAAGTTTGCATGTTGGTGGATAGATCCACTTAGAGGGAGACTGTACCACGGCATATCCCAAGTTTTAGTCATGTAAGAATATATATAATGGTTGATAATTTATTTGTGCTTCATTTTATTTTGTGTCTATTTTTTTTATTTTTTGTAAAAATATAGAGCTTTTCGAATGTGGCACATGAATTGCGGGTCATCCGCACAAAAGAATTATGTAAATAGGCAGGTTGTTAAGGTTAAGTATCATTAACGTTTAGTTTAATTCCACATGTGTAAACTTTAGAGACTAAATTAATTTAACGCTTATTTATGTACAGATGTAGTGTGCGAAACAACCCTCCAACACCGAGTGTGAATTTTTCATCCTTCGGTTTATGGAAGTCATTGTCAAAAACCAATGGAATGTTATTCCACTTCAGTTCAATAACCGTCAAACATAGACACAAGAAGATGTGGATAAAACAAGAGAGCAATGAGCCGACTTTGTATCGATTTAATTTAGTATAAGCATGTAGTTTTTTAAAACTTATATATATATATATGTTTTTATGTATTAGAATTTGACAATATGATATTGTTTTCTGAATATATATGTTTCCGAGCTTTGATTTTTTAGGATTTGTATGTGATAAAAATTAAGTTGTTAAACAATCAAGTTTTGTTATTAAAAATATTAGTTTTAGGCAGCGGTTATACTGCCATGCACCTAAACTCAAACGTACATAATTATTTAAAAAAAAAATGGTTTTAGGCAGCAATTATTTTAAACAAATACCGCCTAAATCCAACTATAAAATGGTAGTTCGTAAATGTAACCGCTGCCTAAAGACTTTATGAAGGCGGTTCGAAAATGCCGCCTAAACTAGTAGGCTATTACGGAAAAATCTAGGCGGCAGTTTACTGGCAGCAACCTTTTCTCTTAGACAACAGTTTCGATAAGCCACCTATGACCAAATTTATAGTAGTGGATCTTGAGGCCCTTGGAAATTTGTTTTTAGAGTTTGTGTCAAGCCAAAAAAAATCTTCGATCTTTAGGGCTTTCGGGTGTTAATTCTTTCAACTGTGTAAAGTGGATGGAAGTTCTGATCTCTAAACTTCCTCTTTTTGTGGATTTGAGTTTAGATAATTGTTGAATTTATAGAAGTGAAATTAAACTTCATAGACAACAACTTAAAAGTTGTGTTTTGAGAATGTGCTATTTTGATAATGCTTTGTTGTTTGTTGAATTTGGTAATAGAACTGGTGTAAAGTTTGGAACCTTGATTTCTAGAATTTTTGGGTTTTGATGAAATTGTTGGATGTGAAAGTTTGGGTATTTTCAGGTTGATAGCGATCGGCTGGCTAGGCAAATGTCAAAGATGATGAGGAAAGTTGTAGGTTGGGTTAGTTAAGGTGGATGGTGGTGGTAGGTAGAGGCCCACAGAAGTAGAGGCGCAGAGGTGAGTATGGAGGTTGAGGTCGGAAAGAATGATTTCGCCGGAGAAGGTATGGGTGACAATGGGTATGAGGTTTGGAGGGTTTTTTTTATTTATGAAAAACATTTAATTTCATTTTAATTTTATAAAATACTTTTATTTAAAATATGAATGTTAGTTTTGGGATTTAAAAAAATATATTGGTCATTTTAGAGTACCAAAATGTAATTTATACAATATAGAAGAATATATTTTGATAAACTCGAGGTCTTTCTGTTACCAAAGTGTAATTATTCCTAGAAAACCCTGCTGGATTTGTGCGAAAATGTGGACTTATTTGCACAGTCCCTTTCGAATTAATCATGAGAATATGGTTAAAACTATTTTTCACACCTAGGATTCCCAAAACTAGGTTGACTGACCTGTTCCCTGGTCAACAAAATCTATTTTCTCCGATGAACATTAAGAAAGAAAGGCAAAAAAATAAAAATAAATAAACAAACAAACAAAGAAAAGATGGTTAATTATAAATATAATTAGTATGAGATAATGAAAGTTTGGGATTATTGCAAGATAAAATTTGAAATTTGAATTTTATTCAGATAAAAGGTTATTTTGTGCCATAAATAAACTTTTTTTGTTTTTTTTGGAGAAAAGCTTATGATTAATATTGCTAAAATTTCTTGATAACTTTATTATAGTCTAGTCATTTTAAAATTTTGACACCAAATTTTCACGGTATCTATTTTTAAACAAATCAAAATGTAATATATTAAATAAAATATTATTAAAATATTCTGTTGTAAAAACCATATTATTATAATACCTCTTTATCATTTTCTCTAGATATTATACCATCTAGAACAATATATAGAATCTATACAGAGAAAATTTATAAAAACGAAAATGGAGAGTGGGAGCCAATAAATTAAAAGTTGTTAATATTGAGATCACATGGTATTTCTCAGTTAACGTGCCCAAATGTTTAGTGATTAAAGTAAAGAAACGACATAACAAACATCCGTCTGTTTTGTATTGGTTACATTGGTCGGTTGTGTGGCCAACTTGCATTATTTTGTTTTTCCTTGAGGTTTCCATTGGAGGAGGAATCCACGTACTGGACATGCACTATTCTTAATTTCCTCAACAACTTCCATATTTCAATTTTTTAAAATTTACTCTTGCTTTGGTCTAAAACAACTTTATTTCTCTAAAAAAAAAACCTTCAACATGGAAGAGCGTAGTTTTAAAAAAATAAAATTATGAGTTAAGGAAGAAACATATCTAGTGCTATTTTGGATAATTTTACTCTAGGATATTTTAATTTTGACAAAGTTTAAGGAGTTTGGGATAATTTTTCCAAAGATATTATTGTAAGGAATATTTTGTGTTTATGAAACAAGAATATTTTGTGTACTTTTTACTTTTTTTGTCCAAAAGAAGTATAGGAATATTTTGTGTGTCTTCTGTTTGTTTTGCTGCCTAAAATATGTATATTAGATTGCTTAGCAAAGCTTTGTTTACTAGCTAGGTATTTTGTTGTCTTCCGAGTTTTTTTTTGGCTGGATTATTTTTCGAGTTGAGTTCTTTTCTTACGGCGCTTTTGTAATTGTTAATGCCGATTTAAGGTCATAGTGTTAAGTTTCTTTAAAATAAAAAAAATAAAAAAAAAATGTATATTAGATCTAGGATCGATGGAACTTTATCAAAATTTAGGGGGCATAACACATAAGATAATTTTTGCACAAAATTAATTAAAAGATAAATTTCAATTTTATGGATGGCATAATTTATATGAATTTCAAATTTTTTTAAGGGGAAAACAAATATTTTTCAACTGTGTACCTGATGATTATATTTACCATTTAGAAGCAAATTAAAGTTTGGCTTCAACAAGGACATAATAGGGAAGACAAAGAGGGCAGCAAAATATAAATTTAAGAACACATATAATACCCTTGACAAAATTTTATTTGGATTTATTGGGTGTGTCATTTTCGTGATTTAAATAATATTTTGGTGATTTAAATATAATTTGTATTAAATTATGATTAAAACAATGATACTGTATAAAGCAATAATATTATAATTGAAATTATGTTCTTTTCGTTATTTAAATCATAATTCAAATAGGGCTATTGTAGCTGAGATGATACTATTTTCGTGATTTAAGTTATGAGATGATGCTATTTTCGTGATTTAAGTCATGATTCTAAAATGATATTTTTTTTTTCATGATCTAAATTATAATTCAAATAGGATTACTATAATAAGTAGAGAGATTGTAGAAATAGAGCAAAGAACCGATATGAACAATAACAGTAGTATTCAAATTGTAAAACAACATCACTGTAAAAATAGCGAAAAGAACGGAGTTAATTTATTTATTTTATCCAACTAACACTGTAAGTAAATATTCTATCGAACGAATATATTATCTTTTGTATCTGATGTTGAATGTTTTTGCTAAGAAAACTATATCTAAATGCTAGTATGAAATTATTTTATGAGGAGTATATTTCCAATATATATATTTTTTGAGTTTTTATTTCCTATATTTTGATAAACGAAAAGATGAGAATATCATCTGTTGGATGTAACAATGAGTTTAGTAAGCAACTCCAAAGAAGAAGAAAAGGCCAGCGAAAAAGAGAGAAACAAAGAACATCAAACATATATTTATGAAAGAACATCTCAAACAAAGCATGCAAGCATGATGGCTTATATAGATCTTGTCTCTGATAATCACATATATATATTTCTAATATATAATATAATACCACTCTATTAATTATCCTGAAACCACAGACAAATATAAATATTTATGGAAAAGAAAAGAAAAGAGAGAAATTGAAATGTGAAGGAAGCTTCCATCGATCGGTATCTATGACGCTGCTTTAGTTATTACTTAATGTTTGTCTTGGAACCTGTAACAAAAAATTTAGTACCTTAATCAGCTCTATATTTGCCTCATTTCTTGGAAATACCCTAAACCATATAAAAGAAATACCAAGCTTAGCATCCATAGCTATTTAATCAATCAAAAATTATCATATGGAAGTGTGAATGGTACATTTATCAGTACTATTATGGTGATATCAAATGTTGGGATTCTAGTTCAACTCCCAACCCCAAAATAGGAAAGAAAAAAAAAATCAAATAATAAAACACAATTACTTAATTTGACCTTAATGATATTTATTGTAGTATACAATAGCAAGAACAATTAAGAGTGATAAAAATAATATGTACTAAAAAGAAGTCAATTCAATAATCTTAAACTGTCTTATAACTCAGGTAAATATATATATATATATATATCTCTTTCAATTTTCCTAAAATTGTTATCCATATCTATCATAATGTAAACTTAGTATTAACTTTACAGGAATTGAGATTACAATCAATATAGTTAAGGCTAAGAAATATGAATTTTGTATTAAGAGAAAAGACAACAAAATTTTATGTTCGTAGTTTAGTCTTTTAAATCGCAAAAAATTCTTTAGATTTAGAAAATTTTGCAAATCGATATCCGCATACATTTAACAAATGATCCTCAAGTTTTAGAGTTAGCTAGAGATCAATTGATCAATCTACACAAAACTAAACTTTTCCAGATCAAATCTATTCTAAATAGGGAATAACTAGGGTTCTAAAGAAGGTTTCAAATTAAAACAAATCAAAAGTAAAAAGAAAACTTTTCTAAAGATAGATATGAGTTCTTATAGCTCTTGAAACATTAAACACATGAGAATCTGCTAATATTAAAGCTTGTATCTCCGAATCAAACAATTAAAAAGAAAGAGGGAAAAAAAAACAAGATAAAAAACAAAACATAGAGAGATCTAGAGAGATTGTTTCTAATCTAAGTGGATCTCAAAACTAATTAAATTGTGCTTACCAGGAAATAGCTTTCACCAGGGTGCAAGCTTTGCAATAGAATCCCAAATTCATTAACTGGAAGAGGAACTCCAGAGGAATGGACCAACATCACATCTTGACCAAAAGTTGGCTTCAAATCAATTGGACCCTTTGGAACTTCTGTTGGAACTCCATTGATAAACACTGTCATCAACCCTGCAAATCCCAATTTAATTCATCAATTCTTGAATCTATGAAAGTAAGAGAGAGAGAAAGAAGAGGGAAAGAGGCAAAAAGTCTAAATCTAGCAGAAAATATTGAAAAGCATAACAGGCTCCTTAGAAGCAATTAAAATTGACTAAGTTGTGATGAGTTTTAGTTAAACTAATAAGTGTCAGGTTTACTTTGAGACAAGGTCTAATCATTCCAGCTTATTGGGTTGTTCTTGTGCCTCCATAAAGGAAAGACATCACTTGCTTTTCTACCTGAGAGTTAGGTTTTCTTGTGAAGTTTCCTCTCAAAAAGTAGAATAAAATAAATAAGTAAAAAAGCTGCAGCTGTTGAACAGAATCTTCATGTTTTCAGGGGAAAGTTCAACTTTCACACAATTAAAACCCCAAGAAACTGTAACATCACTAAAAAGTTACTACTTTATTCAAAATCACTTTCAGACTCGCAAAACATGTAAACTAGCTTCTAATAAGTAAAGTAGTAAAATTATGTTAACAAAATAATTGAGCTTTGATGAGCTTGATCAAGAATCTGATTTATGCACATCTCAAGACCAAGAAAATTTCATCATCTAATTAATAAATAAATATATATATATATACAATATAAAATGTAAAAGTGAATTAATTGGTCATGTTTTATCACAAAAAAAAAATTTAATTGGTCATGCATGTATATACCAGTTTGGAAGTGCAAGTTTGAGCAATCTTGTGGGTACAAAACGGACGTTACAGGAGAGGTTTGCTCAATTTCAGGAAAACCCATTTGACCAGAGACTTGAAAGAGAGTATTGTCCACACCATCATCTCCCAAAACCCCACATGAAGATGATGAAGAAGAAGAACCCCCAAGATAAGAAGATAAAACTGGAGGCGAAACCAAAGAATTATTTGGACAACCATAAGCCCCCGGAGTAGTACTCGCGTTTTCGAACGGAATTGCACCACCAATTAGGTGATTCTGGTGGCTCCTTTGCTGTTGCTGCTGCTGCTGTTGCTCATGAAGGCTGGCCTGCATCTGCCGCTGGCGTCGCCGGGACCTGGACCGCCGGTTTTGGAACCAATAGAAGACGTTGGCGTCACCGACCGCACCGAATTTCTCCAGCAGCTTCCTTATTCTCACCGTCTCATCTTTTGGAGGGTTCACCATTCCACTGTTGAAGATGGACTCTAGAATGAGGATTTGCTCCGGTTTCGGAGTCCATCTTGACCTCACGGCCGGCTCCGCGCTGCCTCCTCTCTCCGAACCGTTTCCTGGACTGTTTGGATGATTATCTTGGCCTTGGTTATCTTCCATCGCTCTTGAAGAAGAACCAAATTAAGAAATGTTCTTGAAGCTAAAACCTAGGTGAGAAAAAATATATTTATAGTACATGTACAAATGAAACTGCTTCTAGGGAGTGCAACTCTATATATATATAAAGGGAAGAGGAGAATGTTGATTTGCGAAGTTACATAATTGCCCTTTGGTGTATTTGCATTGAAGAAGTTACAAGTTTATCAGGAAAATTCTACTCTTCAAGAGTATTATATAGTTCGGTACTATCCAACCGCTTATATCCTAAACCGACCTAGAGGGTCTTATGCAAATAGCTTTATAATTAATTATTTATTTTTAGTGAAAAAAGTCATCTTTTAACAGAGAAAGTTAATGTCAATGGGAATAAACCCTATATGTGAAGTGCCAAACTGCGTTCACATTTAGAAATATAATCATATTGGGTTTGAAGATATACAATTGTGGCACATGAACAATTTTCGTGTGTTGTCTAGAAAGTACGTACTAGAATGTCTTGTTCCTTTTTAGGTTGCCTCGTTTAAGTTAATAGTCTTATTGCTAACTATATTCTGTGTGGTTCTTTTTTTTTATTATTATTATTTAATTACAACACAAAGATATAAAATTATCTTTATAAATAGTTGGGTTTAAGTTAATGTGCTCTTCAAAACCATTGCATTGATACTCCTATATATATACATAGACCAACAAGTCATACTATGCTAGCTAACTTTAGCCTGAATATAAAGTTGCTAGAAGCTTTTTGACAAAAAACTTCTCTTTTACTTTCCTCCATGTTTTTCTTTACAAGTGACTAATCTCACCTATATTTATATATGAACCTTTGAAGAAGCGAGGTTTTAGTACTTATACAATAGGATACCTAATTAATTATTCCTATCTATAAGAATTTTCATTATAATTCTTTAATCACAATATATTTTTAAATAATTTACGTGGTTCTTATATGTTTGAAATATCTCTATGAAACTATTTATACTAAGAGTTTTTATGTATGAGATATAATAGATTTAGACATATCTCTCGAATCAAAACACACATATTGTACTTAAAATAGTTTTATAAGTATATCTAACACATCACTACAAGAAAAAAATCTATTGCAACAACTAATAGACTAATATGTCATCGCTATAGAGTTATTACGATGACAATTTCGTCGCAACATGCCGTCGCAATAGATCTATGCCTATAGGTTAATTACGACGACATTTGTTGTCGCTATTGCAGTACACCTACAGAGACGACATATGTCATCGCAAAAGGGTTTGTTATAATTTTTTTATTTTACATTTTTAATTGGTTTTTTTTTTAATTTTTTTTATTTATATTTTTCATTTATTTTTTTTGAAATGAATTCCAAATAGAATAACATTTTAAAAAAGTAAAATAAATGTTTGCAATTAATAGAAATATAAATAATAAATATTTACAATTAAATAAAAAATACAAAATAATCAAAATTAACCTAATCATCTCCTAACTCTTTATCTTCATCCTCTTATTCCGCATTCGGATTAGGTTGTTGATTAAAGTTGGGAAATTGCAGGAAGCAACCGGTGAACTGAAGATAAGGCATCTGACTCTGCAATTCGACAATAAATTGGCTCATAAAACGCATAGAATCCTCCATGACATCTAGCCTCTGCCGATACTGTTGTGTCTCAGCTTGAGCAAAGCCAACTCAGCTAGAGTGGGACCGGATGATGATCCAGGTGCAAAGCTGGCATGTGAAGTAGCAATAGAGGAAGTAGATCTGACGCCCTTTACTTTCCTGCCAACTCCTTTCACACGACCGCATCATTCACCGAGCACTCTTTTTGTAATTTCATGCTTGTCCACCTCAACACCTGACGAAACAGCCTCCTGAGTCTGAGACTAGAGCTTATCCTACAGTCTTGCCTGAAATTTTACAATCAATATTAAATTACCGAAATTTTAATAAGTAAACACATTTTAAAATATTATAATCAAAAAAATTATGAAATTATGACTTACATAGTCTTGTGTGGTTGCCTCATTCACCCGCTGACATTTCCTGTCAGTGTGAAATAGGCCTATGCACGGGCTGGTTTGAGCGGTTTTGGGCTCAAACCATTACACTCGGTTTTAAATTAAATAGGCTGAAATGACCAGTTAAATTATTTGGGCCGACATGTTATTGGGCCCTACAGTTGGGCTTTGGCCCATTAATTTTCTACTATTTTTTAAAGTTTAAATATTTAAAAATTGAAGCCCAATTTTATTTAAACTTATATTATATATGTAATTATGTATAATTTGGGCCTATATATTATACTTTAAAGTTCAAAAAAACCATAAACTAATAATAATCTAAATATTACAGTCATCCAACCTAAAAAATTTAAATATTAGTCATCCAAACTAAAAAGTTTCGCAATTAAAACAGTTATCTAAATATTACAGTAATCCAACAATCAAAATAAACAGTAAAAAATAAAATAAAATTCAATCACATTATCAGAGCCTCTTGAGTCTTGAGAGTTGAGACCTTAAACTCTCTATCCTATGAACTGAAGAAAACATTGTAGAGAAAAGGTTATTAACATCACCAAAAAACATTTCAAACCACATATCCAAAAGTTAACCAAAAATGTGGATAAGCATATGGAAAGAAGGCAAAAATGTGATACCCAAAAATCCACGTCATTATATCCAAAAAAGATAAATAAACAAATATATATGTATTTATAGTCTAATGAGAAAATTACAGAACATGACAAGTTAAACAATTTTAGTGCAACTCACCGGCGGCGAAATTCTTCATTGCGATTTTCGCTGGCGGTGAGACAAGAATTCGTCGCGGCAAATCTATAGCCTTCTGTGTTTCTTCTCATTTTGGAGTCTCAAACTTATATAACATGTTAAACAACTTTGAGATATTTGTATTGCAAATAAAATAGATTTATTAGTATTAATTTTTAATTTAAATAATTTCTTTTTCTTAAAAAAAAAAAAAGAAGAAGAGAAGAGAAAAAGAGAAAAAGAAAAGAAAATGAAATTTATGTGGCTTTGTTATGGACAAGTGTCAAGTATGTAATTTAAATGAAAATCAATTGCATGTTTGATAGCTAAATCAACACCACAAATGTTGATGTCAGTTAAGGTAATCAATAGCCAAAGAAATGAAATGGGAAAAAGGTAGAGAACACTAGAAGAACAACTATGTTCTTCTTTCTCTTGCCTTGGCCGATGGACACACCAAAAAAGGAACACAAGGGTTCTTCATTTTTCAAGCTCTTCATCTTGAAATTTTGAGCTCTAAATTAAGCTCAAATAATTTTACGACTCCTTGATAGAATTTATAGTGTTGTATGTGAAAATTTATTAATTGTTCAAGTTAAAAGTTCTAAGTGCATAAACCTGGTTTTTGGATAGATTTTATACTGAAATGTTTTGGTTGAGTATATGACCTATTGAACTCCAATTTCAAGTTTTATTAGCTTTTTAGAAATCTCTACATGTCTACTTTTGTGTGGAAAAATCTCAGATTTGTTCATTATTTGGATTGGGAGTTATAGGACTTTGAAGAGGGGGTGTTAACTAGAAATCCGATTTTGAGTAAAGATTTTGTTAAAATTATTTCAAGGTGTAACAATCTCTAAATTGAGAGGTTTCTTTTACATATAAACCCTAATG
>WUAT03028016.1:0-14129 GCA_010015005.3 Ulmus americana
TAAAATTAGTATTTTGGTTATTTAATTAAATTTATTAAAAAATTCATAACAACATTATGACTTGGACCAATAAGAAACTAGCAATAAATTTTGACGAGCTTGTTCTCGCTCACTATATTTAGCGAGCATATATATTTTCTCTAAAATAACTAACAAATATAGCGAGTGATTGGAGTTCAAAAATTGACATACCACTCTCTATTTTAACTAAAAATAAAATATAATTAGCTTAATTGAAGTTGCTCTCCGTGGGAATTTGTTATCCTTTATTTTGAAGTACTGTGTCCATAATAAATGATATAATATCCTTGCACAAGATGGCACTAAACATGTAATTGAGATTAATAATCCCAATCTCGATCCTTATCCCACTTGTAATCGCAGCCCTAGAGTACCTACTACTCAAAAAATAAAACACAATAGAGTACCTAGATGTAATTAGGGTAATTAATGAGATACATTAAATAATTTTTCAAAAATGAGGTAAATTGCGATAATTCTAACAACTTAAGGGTACAAAATGTAAATTAACCCTTTTTTAGTTCAGTGGGTTTAATAGTCGGATTAGAAGACTTGATGCGATTTGTCGTTAGTCCAAATATACATTTGTCAGAAAATTTGGGTCTGCTTGGCATTGATTGTAGATAACTTTTCTTCTGGATAACTTTATCCCTGTTTCCAAACATTCCTTTTCTTCTTCATCTTTATTTATTTATAGTTTTTCAAACAAAACCAGGTTCGAACCTTGGACCTAAACCTAAACCCAAACTAGTTTTTTTCTCTTCTTCCACCGTTAGAGAATCAATTGATCAAATTGTTTGGACTAGAATCGAAATTCGTAACGGCATGCTTTACCGATGGACTCGATAATCTCATCGGCGCTCATAGAAATCTGTTCGGAAGGCGACGCCGGCGTCGCTCTTCCGGCCCTCTGGTCGAGGCTCAACCCTTCGTTCTCCGCCGCTAATCTCGAGCCCTCGCCGGGCCTGAAGCAAGCCCTGTGGAGCGGCCTCCTCGCCGTTCCCTCCCTCCGATTCTATGCTCAAAAGGCACTTTTCAGCCCCTCTGATCCTTCTATACACTCTTTCGAAGAAGCAGAGAAGCTCAGATTGAAGCTCGTCGCCGATGAGCATCTTAGGGACAACTTTCTTGGGCTCTATAACGTCAAGTCTTCCAATGTCGGCTTACCTAAGCCGCAGCAACGCGTCCTCGAGCGCCTCGCAATTGCTCGGTTAGATTCTAGTTGCTTTATTCTTCTTGTTTGCGTTTTTGTGGAATTGAATTGAATTTTGGGGTTGTTTGGCTCATTTGGTGGTTCAATAGTTACTTACGATCCTATTAGAATAGTTGGATAGTATGTTTGAAGAGCTTTAGTGAAACCCATATGTTACAAGTTTTAATTGTTTTGCTCGTTAAGATATATTTTTAAGCTATTTGAAACACCTAATTTGAAAATGTCACAGCTTTTAGTAGCTAAAACTAGCAAAATATATCATGAAATAAAATTAATGTTTTGGTATTGTGGATGTTGGGTCGGTTATTATCGGTTTTGTTGATGCTGAGCTGACTTCTATACTGTGAAGAAGGCTGAAGCTAGAAATTTGATGATTTTGGCAGCTTCAATTGTTTCCCAGAGTGTAAAAGTCTGGGTAATTACTGTAGGGGGAGATTGGTCATTGAAACTAGATTCTGTTCTATGAAGCTGAGAGAATAGATTGGTGGAAAATGGAAAATCTAATGGTGGTGGCTGCCAAAGGGGGCAGCAGTTACTGAATTCTACTGTTTTAATTTATAATTTGGGTTTATAGCGCTCAAAGTTCCTAACCTTTTTAAAATGTGCAATTTTGTTCCTAACTAAAAGTCTGAGCTTCCGGAGTCTCCAACCTTTAAAAAATATGCAATTTTGTCTTTGTCGTTCATTTTTGTTACTTCTATTCGTTAAATTAGCATGTGGGACCCTATAGAGTTGTATTTCAGTAAATTTAACAAATAAAAATAACATAATTTGCATGTTTTGAGCAAGTAAAGCGAAGGTTGAACTTGAAAAATACGCAATTACATAAATTATATTTGATAAAATTACTCAAATACACATCTAAAGGGTATCATGTGTATTTCGCATGCTAATTTAACAAATTAAAGTAACGAAAGTGGATGAACAAGGGCAAAATCACATATTTTTAAAAAGTTGGGGATCATAGAGCTCAAAATTTTAGTTGGGGGCAAAACAGCTTAATGTGGTAAAGGTTGGGTACCATGAGCGTAATAAACCCTTATAATTTCTGTCTCTTGTGCAAGCTGTAAAGAAATTGCAAACTAATTTGAGAATTGTGATTCTTGCAGGAAAAAAGGGATCACACAAAGCCAACTCGCCAAAGAGTTAGGCATTGAACCAAGGAACTTCTTTTATGTATTGAAGAACCTTGAATGTCAAGGTTTAATTGTAAGGCAATCTGCGGTGGTGAAAACAAAAGAATCTTGCAATGATGGGGAGTCAAGAAACTGTCCAAGTGTGACAACCAATTTAGTATACCTATCTTGCTATGCAGAGCACTTGGGCTCGCAACAAAAAATCGAGATCACTAAGGAAGAACAGACTAGTGTGAGTCTTGAGAATTTAGAGGGAAGTGCTAAAAGTAGCGATGATTTTGCAGGGAAGAAAGTTAAAGATGATGTGTTAGTGAAGGATTACCTACCAGCAATGAAGGCAGTCTGTGATAAACTTGAAAAAGCAAATGGCAAGGTCAATCTAGTTAAAAATTCCTACAAACCTATCAATTTTTTCCTGGACCATTATGCTAACTAATTTTTATGATATTTTGTTTTGAAGGTTCTTGTTGTTTCAGATATTAAGAAAGAGTTAGGTTATATAGGAGCTCCTGGTGGTCATAAAGAGTGGAGAAAGGTGAACGGCTTTAGTCTTCTAGTATTGTTAATTACTCTAACTCTTTGACTTAAGTCATTTTTTAAGTGGTATTTCTGGATGTTTCTCATCTCAATTTATGCTGCCAGGTCTCTTCCAAATTGAAGGCTGCTAACATCGTAGAGGAGTTTGAGGCTAAAGTGAATGAGAAGGTTACCCGAAACAGTTCTGTATGGATATAGTTGTCTTGATTGCAGTTTTAAACTTTTGTTTCATGGAATCTTAGCTAATTTTTTATTGCTTTCATTTCCTTTTCTATTTTGTCTAAAAAGAAGTATATCAAGTCTCCTTTTTGTTTCATAATAGAGTTATTGTTTTCTTTCAGTTGATTTAGATCATCTTGTTTTTGTTTGCAAATGATGTCTTTTTATTCAAAAGTTGAATCAGGGTTGTAATTTTGGATATGTCTGATTTGATATCAATAGTCTGAACCTTCTAAAGCCTGTTTTATAAAGTAAAAACACTTCCATATCACTTTTCTCAAAAGTTTGCTTTTGTGAATTTGCCGACATGGAGGAGGTCTTTGAGTGGTGTCAAGTCTTGGCGTTGAATTTATGATTATTGTGAGTACCAGTACTTCTTGTGGCTTTTGGCTTCAAATGAAGGCCGTTTTCATTTGGGTGTTGCATGATCACATATCCATTTTAAATATTTCCCAAGATTGGATATTATGAAGTAACTGAGGTTGTGTGTTGATTTACTTTCTCCAGAATTTGTTGATTGTAATTGTTATTCTAACATGCATCTCTAAATTTGTTATGTGTGCTTCCGGACTTTTGTTTTTGGCATGTTTCTGCAACTTAATTTATTACAAATATTATACTGTTAATTTATTTTAATGAGTCTTGGGGTGTGTGTGTCTGTGTGTATATACATGTATATTAATTCATTTTTTGCAACCGAAATTCTTGGTCTATCCTTCATGAGCAATTCAAATTCTGTGTTTGAGCACATGGAGCTTTGAATTTTGTTGATTAATTTCATGGGTCGTGACTTGATTTTTGTTTTGGCATTTTGTGGCAGGTTGAGCGTTGCCTGCGTCTTCTAAAGAGTTTTTGTCCAAAGAATTTTGAGCCCAAATCTCTTGGATGTATAGATGATGATTTTGATGGAGAAGAACAAGTGAAATTTGGAAAGAAATGTCAAATCAGTAATCAACTTGTCGAACTTCCAATTGAGTTTCAAATATATGATATGATTGATGCAGCAGGACCTGAGGGCATGACCGTTATGGAGGTTTGTGCCTTTATCTATTGTCTTTGCTTTAATCTACTTGGTTGGTGTCTGATGGTTTATGGTAAATTCTAGCATCTGCTTTCTGTGATAGTTCCTGAAAATCTCTTAATGTGTTTCACTTATTAATTGTTTGAATTTCACATTTCTCTACAAACAGGTCTGCAAGAGACTTGGGATTGACAACAAAAAGAACCATAACCGGCTTGTTAATATGTTCACAAGGTTTGGAATGTATCTACAAGCAGAAAATCACAAGAAATGTTTGGTATATCGAGTTTGGACACCTGGGCGCCACAATCCTGATTCAGCTAATAAAATTCCTGATAAATCAATTGCCATTAATGATGATAGAATCTCTAATGCGCATCTTGGCAATTTAGATTCTCTTGACATGTCAGCTGAAGCCTTTTTAAAGTATGATCTTTCAGTTTCAACAGGTGATACTAGCCCTAAAAAATTTAAAAACAGTGAAAATAATACTGACCTTTCTGTTGGACCCCCAAAGAATACCGAGTCTAACCTTCTGAGTAGCAATTCCCAAAGGTTGCTTCTGGAATCGGGAAATAAACTTTCTGATTCTGGACTTGATTTAGTGAGCATAGAAATGGAAACAAACTCTGGTCCATTGGAAACACCACCATCTATGTTAAAACCACATAGTTCTGGATCAAATCAAAGATATCCTTGCCTGCTTTTAACTGTGGATGGCGCTAGAAGGGAGAAAATAATACTTGAGCGCTTACAGGTCTGTTTCATGAATCATTGAATTAAATCATTTTTGCTTGGAAATATTATTCTTCTTTCTCTAGCTTTCTCATTTTTTTTTTTGTTTAATTGTCCAGAATGAGAAGTTCATTTTAAGGGCTGAGCTGCATAGGTGGCTTTCAAGTGTTGAGAAAGACAAGTGCACAACTACAGACAGGAAAACTATAGACCGACTTCTAAACAAACTTCAGCAACAAGGGCACTGCAAAATTGTACAAATTAATGTTCCTCGTGTTACAAATTATAGCCGTAGACATAACACTCATGTGGTTCTACACCCATCCATTCAATTATGTACTGAGCTAATTGGTGAAATACATGACAGACACAGGGAATTTGAGAGTCAAAGTCGTGGCCAGAGCTCATCTCGATCAAACATTGAATCAGTTCCTGAACTGAAAGATGTTCAGAGAACTCAGAATTATGCCAGTTCCCATACCGGAGCAGTTAGAGCAGAGATCATGCGTGCCAATGGTTTTATTATGGCGAAAATGATTCGTTCAAAACTGCTACACAGTTTCCTGTGGGATTACCTTAATAGTTCTGTAGGTTCTATTGGTTCTTTATCATCTGAAAAACTTGTCTCCGAGTTAAGCAATCCTCATACTAGTAGCAAATTGTTTTCCTTGGAAGCAGCAATTAAGGCTATACCAGTTGAACTGTTCTTACAAGTTGTGGGATCCTGTCAACAGTTTACTAGTATGATTGATAAGTGTAAGAAGGGATTATGTCTCTCTGATCTTCCTGTTACAGAGTACAAGTCTCTGATGGATACTCATGCTACTGGAAGGCTCTCTATGGTCATTGACATTTTACGACGGCTAAAGGTAGTTACTTCTTTGGTTGTAATTTGTAACATAGGTTGCCTATGTCCATATGTTAGTTCGTCTATCAGAATGTCTGCCCCAATTTAGTGTTTGTTCTTTCAAACCATTCGACTGTGTTTGTCAAGTTCTGCATATTTCTTTGGTTCATCCATTTTAAGCTCATTTACCACCCTGAATTTGTTTTCCTTTGCTTTTCAATATAAGTTGAGCTTACATAATATAATCGGATTTGAGCTTACAAATGTCTGTATTTGAGAAAATGTACACTGCATACGCCTGATACTGGCACGTGTTATGCAGCTTAACTTGAGCTTACATAACATTATCAAATTTGAGCTTACAAGAAATCAAGTTGACATTATTTGAGTTGTCAGGTTTGGTCATTTGGATTTGTGTTTGGACTGGAATATTCAAAATTGGTTAATTAATAGTGAGTTATAGTTGGTTTTGATTTAGAAACTAAATTTTGATTATCATGCACTCCTGGTGCTGCAAGAGGAACAAACCAAAATAGCAATGTAAGATTATTTCTGAAATAGCGACTTTTAATGACATTGATCAAAATAAAATATGGCAGTGGTAACTAATAAAGGTGCTATGACTTTATTATCTACATTCACGATAATTTAAATATGATTTGCGTCACCCTAAGGCTGCTGATTTGTATAAAACTGTGAATTTGCATATTCTTACAATGCCCTTAAAAATACATCTTGAAGGCCTATAACCTGTTCTTGCTGATCTAATCTGCCCCTTTCCTCCTGATATAGTGGAAAAGCATGGGCTAATCTGGTACTGTGTCTTAACTATTTTATCCACAAAGTTTGCAAGAGTTTGAGAGATTGCTTGTACTTGTCCATTTGTGGATTTAAATAGCTATCACAGGATAAGATTTTTATGCTTTCATTGTTGGTATATAACTTCAGGTCTAACAACTGATGGTTAATGCAGTTGATTCGGATGGTAAATGCAGAATGCCCAAAAGATGGATTACAAGTCATGCAACGAAGTTTTACTCATGCATTGGAGCTCAAGCCCTACATAGAGGAGCCGATCCCAAAAGATACAATATCTTTAAGTTTTAGACCTCTCGACCTTCGCCCACGAATCAGACATGACTTTATCTTCTCAAGCAGAAAAGCTGTTGATGAGTATTGGCAAACTTTAGAATACTGTTATGCGGCTGCTGACCAAAGAGCTGCTTTACTTGCATTCCCTGGATCTGCTGTTCATGAGGTATGCATTGAAGAATTTTTTTTTTTAAGTCTCATTATGTTCACTTATCAATTTTCTTTCCTCTCTTCGCCTTATATTGTTAATTTCTAATGGATTTGCAATTTTTAGTTCGTCTCTAACATGAAAGCTTGTTAAAGAGACTGGCATAAGCAGGATATCATATTGATTTATCTTCGGGATTTATCATTTTCTCATTCATTTTCTTTTTGTTATTAACAGGTATTCCGTAACCGTTCTTGGGCCTCAGTTCGAGTTATGACAGCTGATCAGCGTGCTGAGCTCTTGAAGCTTGTGATGAAGGATGATCGGACTGGAAAACTTTCATTTAAAGAGTGTGGGAAGATTGCGAAGGATCTTAATTTGACCTTGGAGCAGGTGAAAATTAGTTCCTTTGTTTTATGGGTTTTCATCTTTTTTTGTTTTTGGCGGCAAATGAACATTAATTGCTTGTATAAAATGATAACAGCTTGCATAATTTACTATACTTGTTCTTATATTTTACCCCCTTTTCTCTGTGCGTATTGTCATCCCATTTGTTGTCAAATTTCAGGTGCTTCGGGTATATTATGATAAGCGCCAACAGCGTCTTAACAACTTTCAGGGTGAAGGGGATGACATTCAAACATTGAGAAGTGAACATGTTTCATCTTCCCGGAAAAGGAAAAGATCTTCTGGAGGAAGGTCAAAGATCAGAAAAGTTGATGAGGTAGGACAGTTGGACGAGCAAAGGCTTGCTGTATTACCTGATACTTTGGACCAATTCCTGGAAGGTGAAGAATTTTCAGTTCCTTCAGAAAAGCATGACAATCTTTTGCAAGCATTTCAGGAAGATGATCATCTAGAGAATGAGGGGGAGGCAGAACCAAATGAAGATGATGAGGGGCGTTATTCTGCTATTAGCAAGTCTACTTTTTCAAAACTTCGAACACGTAAAAAAAGGTTTTCATGGACAGAGGAGGCTGATAGGTAAAACTGATTATGATATATTACTATCTTAATACATGAGAACAATCTTGATAGCTGTTGCCATCAATGGGATCCATAGGGCACATGGAATTCTGGGATCTTTCAATGCATGGCCTGTAAATGTGATTTCCCACTTCTTTTAGCCTAGGAGGAAAAATAAAAGAAAAGAAAAGGATTTGTTCTCTTCCTTTAACCCTTGAATGCAGCTGGGAAGCATATTTAATCTAATACGTTAAACTTATCTATGAGGAAGTAACCATATATATTGATATGTATATGTATTTTTAATTGATTGGAAACGTTTTATTGAAAAAGTGTGTTGTGTTGTTTCATTTTACATTCGTTTCTATTATCCTTTCAGGAAATTGGTGATCCAATATGTTAGATATCGTGCTGCTCTTGGGGCGAAATATCACCGTACAGATTGGACTTCAATTTCTGAGCTTCCTGCACCTCCAAGTACCTGCCAGAAAAGAATAGCATCACTGAACCGTAATGTAAAATTTAGAAAAGCAGTAATGAGGCTTTGTAATGTGCTCAGTGAACGATATGTAAAATTCCTGGAGAAAACCCAGAGCAGGTCACTTGATAAAGATGCTTGTGCAGGGGAAGGTCTTAACACAATTATTTCTGATGTCGGTGAACATACTCAAGAGATAGATCTTGAAGGAGAAGCATGGGATGATTTTGAGATCAGCAACATAAAAGTTGCCCTTGATGAGGTTCTCAGGTGCAAGTGGATGGCTAAGTTGGAGGCCTCAAAAAGAGTAGGGTGTACACATGAGGAGTGGTCAGCTTTAGATATCAATGCTCAGCAACATGTAAACATTCAATCTCTTTATTTTCCTTTTGAGTACTTCTCCATGCTGGCTGGCTCTTACATTTAATTTTGTTTGCAGGGAGCGAAATCTAATGTAATTGGAGCAACTGCTCCATGTGACAATATTCAAAACCAGGGAATACAACAGAAAAATTCCACAAAAAGATCACGGGCTCAGCGCCTTCATAAAAAGTTAATTAAGCTCTTAAATGAAGAGGTTAAAGTTAGTAGACAAGTTTACAAATCCCTGGCTATATCTAATGCTGTGGAGCTGTTTAAGCTCATTTTCTTAAGTACCTCTACAGCTTCGACAGTGCCAAATCTGTTAGCAGAAATTCTACGGCGTTACTCAGAGCATGATTTGTTTGCAGCTTTTAACTACCTTAGAGAGAAGAATTTTATGGTAAGTCATTTTTTTGTATAATTATAATTTGCCGTAACTCTTGGATTGAGTGAACGCCACGTGATTAGCAATTTAGCAGTGCATGAGGACTAATCTGATTGTTGTATTCTATCTACTCAATCATTTGCTAATATGGAATCATTTTTTTCTCATATGTTCAAAAGATATTAGCCTATTGAAAATGCAGTTGGTTTCAAATGCTTGTTGCTGCATGTTTGAAGTTTTCCTTTTAGGATGTTGTCTATTGTTATGTAATACCTCTTGGGTTTTGTTCTTGTCGTCGTAGCTATGTCAGTTTGTATCCTCCACTTTTCTTGAGCTCTATAGATATACAGTAGCTTGATACATCATTGTTTAGTCATTGATGAAACATGAAATTATTTCAATCTAAGTACAGGTTGGTTCATCTTCTGCCTGGTCTGTACATTTAACCTGACACTATGTTTGGTAGGAGGGAGAGAGGGAGGGAGGGAGAGGGAGAGAGGCAGCATTAATTTTTGGATCCATTAGCTCTATGGCTCTTTAGCTTACCACAATATACTGATTTTTTTTGTCTTTGGTTAGTCTAGTCCTTGATTTGTGTGTAAACTTGGAAGATGCAAGGTCTATAAGATTCGGGATAACTAAGTTAATTATTGATTATTCATTCGTTTAGGATTTATTTATCCTTATTTTTAGGGTTTATTATCTTAGTTTCCGATTTTTTCTTCTTCTGGTGTGTGGAGACTACCTGAACCAAGAAGATCATAATATTACTGGGTGTTGACTTTTTTGTTTTCTGCCCACTTGCCTTTGATTTTAAATACTTTCTAGGTGTTTTCTATTTTCTGTACTCTTTAAAATAAACTTCCTCCGACTCTAGAATTGGATGTATTTTGTTCTGAATGAACTTGCTGTGTCCTTTGGCAGGTTGGGGGCAGCCACAGTCAGCCTTTTTTTCTTTCTCAACAGTTCTTACATAGTTTGTCTAAGTCACCATTTCCAACTAATTCAGGGAACAGAGCCACTAAATTTGCTAATTGGATTCATGAAAGAGACAAAGATCTTACAGAAGGAGGGATTGATCTCTCTGATGATTTACAGTGTGGGGACATTTTTCATTTGTTTGCTTTAGTTTCTTCTGGTCAGTTGTCTCTTTCTCTGCACTTGCCAAATGAAGGTGTTGGAGAGGCTGAGGATTTGAGAAACTTTAAACGAAAAATTGACCATACTGAATCTTCTGATGGTGATAAAGCTAAAAAGCAAAAGTCCATGGTGGCAGCAGAAGGGGAAATTATTTCTCGCCGTGAAAAAGGCTTTCCAGGAATCGTTTTATCAATACAGCGGACAACATTTACTACAGCTGTTGCTGTAGATTTGTTCAAAGATGAGAATTGTACTGGGGAACGATATATTCATGGAGAAGATTTATTTGACAATACTTCATGTCAAAGTAGATTAGATATGGATCATATAAAAGAAATGCATAATTCAAGCTGCAGTGTTTCTGTAGTAGAGAACAGTTGTGAGTCGCCCTGGAAAGCTATGGCAGACTATTCTGCGCATCTTCTGCCAACACATTCTGATCAAGAGAAATCTAGTACTCTTGATCCCGAGGTCTTTAGGGCTGTTTATGGGGCCATACAGAAGGCTGGAGACCAAGGTTTGAGTATAGGAGAAGTTTCTCAAGCCATAAATGTGCCAGGTATAGAGGAAATTACTTTGTGAGTATGATAGTTTTTGCTTATTTGTGCCCCTGAATTTCAGGAAAAAAATTGTTTAATTCTATTGATGTTCTCTTGTTCCTTTCAGGTGAAAAGATGGCTGAACTTATAATATCTGTTCTCCAAACATTTGGGCGAGTCTTAAAGGTCAGTTTGGGAATAATTATAACTTTTTTTTTTCCACTGTATGGTTGTACTTTCTTATACACTGTGTTGATCAGCAGAGGGCCGGTCTCTTTTGCTAAGGTTGCCATAACTAATCATTGATCTGTCTGTTGTACGTGGAGAAGGAATGTGGTTTAACAACAATTCAGTAAATTATTTGAAAATTAGTTAATTGAGTCCTTTTGAAAATTGAATAGTCTTACTTGTACTTGTTCTACATTCTATCCAAAAAATTTCAAATCATATCCGATTTTCCAAAACTTTCTAAAAATCCGTTCTTTTCCCTATTTTATTCTATCATGTGGACCCCACCACCTTTTACATCATTTTACCATATTCTATCATCTTACACACCTAAATCCTCTCACATTTTACATCTTACACACCTAAACCCAACTACCTTTTACATAATATTATTAATATCTCCACCACCTTTTACATAAAATATTATTTTATTATTAAACCTCAATATCTCAACCACTTTTACATAAAATTATTTTTTAATCTCGTGGACCCCACTTACTTTTACAAAAAAATTTAGAATCCTGTTCAAATCACCAAAATTTTGTTTAAATTGTGTTTCAAACAGACCTTATTCATTTTTTAAACTGTAGACAATCTAGCAAATTATATAATTAATATTTTTTCTCTTTTTTTTTCCCTTACAGGTTAATGCTTTTGAGACTGTACATTTTGTCGATGCTTTGTATCGTTCAAAGTACTTTCTGACATCAACAGCTGTTATGTATCAAGATCTCAAGGCACCTTCATCGGAAAAGACCACAAAAGGTGATAAAAGCCATTTAATCCTTCAGGAAGAGAAGCCTGATTCTAGTGGTGCTCGTGCACAGAAGGAAACCAATATAAATGTTGATGATGTGCACAAAGTGACTATTCTTAATTTTCCCGAAGAGGTTGCTGTGCCCTTTAATGAAAATGATACTGGCAAACATGTTTCACCTGATGGTGATAAGGCAGATAAATCTTTCAACTTTTCCTCTGCTGAATTATGCATGCCAATATTGCCATGGATAAACGGAGATGGAACTATTAATAAGATTATCTACAAAGGACTAACTCGACGTGTCCTTGGGATTGTCATGCAAAATCCAGGGATTTTGGAGGTAATGTCTGTTTCCATTCATGTATTATTTTGGTATATGTTTCAACATTAGGTTGCTATGCTGTGTCTGGTCAAAGGCACCCCTGTTCCTCTATTCCATAGTACTTTGATAGTGACTATAAAATTAATTTCTGGTGCATGTTTAGTTAGGTTTGCAGATGAGTAGTTCTGTAACATTTTTGGTCTCACTAGTCATATCTAACTTGGATGAGAAACTCTTAAAGTCTAAGAAATGTTCTATTATTTTCTCACTTTTCATTTTTTCTTGCATCTTTTGTTAGGATCAAATTATCCAGCGGATGGACGTGTTGACCCCTCAGGTATGCCATTGAATTTCGTGTATACGGATTGTTGTTTCCTATGATGATTGTCTGCTTTTCCACGAGTGTTGTTTCCTATGATAACCGATAGGAAGCATAGAATGTTTTCTATTTAGGGGTATTAGAACTTCTTAGCGCGAAATTAGCTGAACCCAGATGCAAGCGTGAGCAACAACCTCATAATGCAACTAACCCACAAAGACAATTAAGTTGTTTCTCATATCTACTGGTAGAAAACTAAGTTGTTTATCCAAAAGCCAGATAACAAAGTAGCTAGAAACTCCCACTGACGAGCATGAGTTTCGGTTCGTTCAAGAACCTATTTCTGGGTGTCAACGCTGAAAGGCCCCAATTAGATGCTACAAAACATATACTTGATCAGCTATGTTCTTTTTTACTTAACAAGTATTATTGTGTTCTTTGATCCATGCTAATGGTTGTTCCAAATCTCTTACAGAGCTGTCGAAAATTGTTAGAGTTGATGATTTTGGATAAACACCTTTACGTGAGGAAGATGCAACAAACTACATCGAATGCGCCCCCTTCCATTCTTGGGACCCTCTTCAAGAGCAGCTTCAGCAAGCCAAAGTTGGTTTGTCATGACCATCTCTATGCGAATCCCATGAGTACTTTATTACTGTAACGACGGTTTAGCTTACCTTTTGTTACATCTAACCTGAGCTTTGTGACCCACTTAATCCTACTTATGTTCTTATAATCGGCAAGAAGGATAGGTATTAATTATAGGTGTACAGAATGTAATCATACCTCATTTTTTCGCTCAGTTGGGAGTCTGTTTGTGCATAGATTTAAGCTTTTGGAGTTGAGATGTTCTTGAACAAACCAGTTGGGTATCATTGTATTTATATAGCATCTCATTCAATATCAGTATATCACTGTCATTTTTGTAATGCTGTTTAGAATTATGTGCTTTTAAGAATGTGGAAATGTCATTTAATTTGTGGAAATGATGATGAAAATGTGTTTCATTCTCTAAAGAAATGAGTTTGTAATTTTTTTTTTTGTTTTTATTTTAATTCCTTGGTGGGAGAAAACATTCTATTAATTCACAAAATCAAGAACATTACAACTTAAAGGCGAAATTGCATTAAAGTTAATTTCTAATCATGTTTAATTTTTGGAATGGTCTAACTTCTTGGTTAAAAAAAAAAAAAAAAAAAGGAATTTACAACATTTGCATCCAATAGTTTTTTCAATTACTTTTGCATATTGATTTATAACTTTCTTTGTCATTCTAGTTTAAATTGATAAAGCATAATTAATTATATTTTTTTTCGACATTTTAAAAAGTTACTATTGAGTTACTATATTTTAAGACTAGAGTAAAATACAAATTTAAAATTATTTTAAATATCTTTTGAAGTTGGAAACTAATTATAAACATAGAGCATGAGAAAGCATTACGATGGTTTATGGTAACATACCATGAGTTAATAATAAAAAGTTATGAATTTATCATTATTTTTATTTATCATTACTATTACTATTAGAATCGTTACTAATATTGTTGCTATTATTATTATAATTATTATTATTATTATTATTATTATTATTATTATAGTTAGCGGTAACATTATCAATAATAAAAAAAAAAAATGTTGTCGTTTCTCCTAAAGTTGTT
>WUAT03028126.1:0-14127 GCA_010015005.3 Ulmus americana
TTTTTTCCTCTGCAAGTATGTCGTCACGGCGGAGGGTAAGGAAACATCAACCATCAAGTCGAAGTGTGTCTATCGGGTGGAGGTGAGTCGGTTTATTGGTTGTTTGTGTGAAATGTCCGTGTTTGGATTATAAGTCGATGGCATTTCATTGAATCTTCATCTTGATTATTGGTTTATTTATATTTGTTCTCGTTTTTTAAAAATGACTTTAATGTTAATAATATGTGGTTTTTTTTTTCTTTTTCTGAGTATAGTTTCTCACAAGTTGGGGTATTTTGCATGTGATTGAGCTTACTGTGGTTATGTTGTTCCGATGTGGACCCATAAATCGATTTGGGTTTTTGTCGATAACGATTTTTCAATAGTCGGGGTTTTGCATGCGTTGGGGTTTGATGTTGGTCGGTGGGTTGGATGTGGTCCAAAAAAATGGGTATGGATTTAAATAGTTTAGAGTGCATTCTAATTTGGAGCTTGTTCATCGGATCATGGGGATAGGCGTCATTGCATGGGTCTGCTGTAGTTCCCGAAATAGGTAGGGGTTTTACACCATTCTGGTATTTCCTGTTGGATGTTTGATGTCTATGTGTGGGTGCGATGTGGTCCCAGAGATGGATGTGGATTTTAAAATCTAGGGTTTTTTTATAAGTAGCGGTTTATTGTTAGGGTCCGACTTCATCAGTAAAGGGATAGGGTTCCCAATTTTTTACTTGTATAGTGGTTTGGGCTTTGTTGGTCCATTGGATATATGAAAGGAAAATTGTGTTGTTTCTGACAAATTTAGTCATGCTTATGTTTGTGCTGAGATACGTTTGTTGTTCAATTACCCGATTCCATAAAAGGTATCCCTTTGTTGATACGTTTAGTTGCATGTTGTATATTGTTGTTGGGAAATTTGTAATGTTGACAGTGTGCTGGGTTTATTTGTCTTGCATACTAGAATTGGGATGGGAGTTAGAATGAGGAGTATGCCGAGTTGTAAAAGAGGCAGTGGTGGTAGCCAGGGATTGATTGGGTGTAGTTCCGAGGTGAAATGCATTAACTATGGAGCTGATGTGTCCCCAGAGTATGGGTGCGGGTTTGGTGCGAAGTCTAGGGATGGTTTCTCTTCTGGGAAAAGAAAATGAGTTTGCAAGAATGACGAAGATGTGTTAGATGATGAAGTTGTGCTGGTGGGTGTTGTAGGAAGGATAAAGGCTATGCTCAACACGAGTTTCATAGAGCACACTGCTCTGCTTCAGAAGCATGCAGAGGACTTACAATCTGATTTCAACAAAAAGATGCGCAGCGTTGAAAAAAAACTCAAAAATTTTGTAGATCAGTTGCAACAAGACGTTAGTTGCACGTTTACATTCACAGAGCCTTGCAGAGAATCGGGTGGGAGTGATGAAGAGTCCGATGAGCTGCAAAGCTTGATTCCATCTAAGGCACTTGGGGAGAGCAATGAGTGTAGTTCTCAAGAAGGATCTGGGAACTCCATATCGAATAGAAGTCCATCTCCTAACGTGGTGGGTTTGTCTTCAGATTTAGACGAAGGGTATGTTTCGGGAGAGGATCAAGTTGAGATGTTTGAAGTGGCTATTGTTGGCAACAAAAACTTGTGGAAAATTTTGAGAGGTCGAGGGGTAAGAACGTGGTTGCATTTAAACTGCAAAATCCAGCGAGTAAGAAGCAGTTTACGATCGCCATGTACCTGTTCACTCTGAACTTGCTGTCGGAGTAAGTGTTAGTGATTCTTGTCGTTGTATTTGATCAAGGGTTTTATGTGAAACTTGTTTCTTTGTAGTAGCTAATTTTAAGTTGATTGTTTAATATGCAGTCGGGTCGTTGTATGAATTAGAAAAACTAAACTGATTCGGGAAGACGTGTGGTCTTTTGGACCAGGTGAATGTCTGAACGGAATGGTATGACAGAATACGTTATAAATTCAATATTTGCCAAAAATTAAAGTTGGTCATGTTAAAATTTTTGTAAATTGACAAAGTAATTGTTTTGCAGGTTATTTCTTCTTATGATCATTTGCTGACAATGGAATGTTGTGAGCATGCACGTGTCAAATGTGAGTGCATAGGCACCTGGTACCTACCCACAAGAGTCTCGGTAAATACCATATTTTATGTATGAATTGTATCGGTGTGTTGTAGCGGTTTGTATAAGATGTATGAATTGTTTGATATTTCCATGAAGCGTACTGAGGTGTTTTATTAATTATAATATTATAGTGTGTCTGTAAGGTACTATGTTTTATGGTTTGCAGGCAGCTGAGTTGGGCAAGATTGATTGCTTGCAGCATGCCATGTCAACGTGCTGTTGGATTGATTCTGTGGGGTTTTTAGTTCTTGTGACAGGGTTGCTTAATACTTTAATTTGTTGTGGGCTATACGGGTGTTGTGTGTAAATTGTTAGTTACATTTGCATTTGTGTTTCCATATAGTTTGTTGTTTTTTACCTTGTAGATTGTTGCTCTTTTGCACGATAAGAGGAACAACCACTAGTTTATTGCGGTGAATTTGTTGCGGAGCAAGAGTGTTGAGGTTTGGGATTCTTTGAGTACAACAAAGTCTCGTAGCCAGCGAAATGAACTTGTTGTTGCTCTGGTAAGTCGTGTGAGATTTGTAGGTTATATTACGGCCAATGTTTCATAACCTCACAAATTTTTCATAAATTTGATATGTGTTTCCTCGTATGGCCACGAAGCTTTCTAGTCTGGACAGGCTCTTCAAAAAATTTATTCTCTAGCGATTTGGTCATAACTGGTCGTTCACAAAGCTTGATGTTGTTCATCGCAACGACCTACCAAAACAGGAAGGAGGGGTTAATTGTGGCGTCTTTTTGCTACATTTCATGAGATGTCTTAGTGACGGCCTCGATGTACACAACCAGGTTGAACATCTGAAAGTTGATTTCGTTGAATTGTTTCTTTTATTTTGCATTCAATTCAAATAGAATGACAGCTGAATGTTTTATTTTGGCACAATTCTCTACGGAGAAAACTCGTTTACGCATTGGCGTTGAGTTGTTTACTACCAAATTCAACGAACTACAAGATCCTCTCACCATAGAAGTTGGCACATTGTATGTGGAGTGCAAGGATGCTCGCAATGTTGGGAAACAGTCAGGCTCTGGGAAGCTTAGGTCAAGATGTCCACAGAGTGTTGAGGGTAGATCCTTTGGGGACCCGGTTGCCAATCCAGTAGTTTCAAAGGTGAAGAGAAGAAAGGTGAAGGGCAATAGATCTTGGTGGACTCGTGTAAGGTAGCCCCGTCGTTGATGCGGGTGTGTGTAAGTTTTAATTTTCTTGAATATTATGGACACTCCCATTTGCCAATTCATGTTTGGTCTTTTGGGTTTGCTTAATTAATTTCGTTAGTACGAAAGGGCTGTATGTGTTTTTGTGTATCCCTTGGGATTATGTTCCACTAGCATAGAGTGGTTCACTCTTCTTGCTGCCCTTGTTTTCTTTTGCTAATTTGGGAACTGCATTTTATTATTAAGAACAAGTGAACTATTATATTTGTGGTGTGGTTTTTTGGACCTTAGATGTTAGGTGGTGGATTTGTAGTTTCAATTACAATATGCATAAACCTATGTTGAGACGTTATTGGATGACATTTAGAGTTTTAAAGGGTTTTTCATTTCTGGTTGTGTTTTGGTAAAATAAAATAAAAAATTTGATTAACATTCTCCGTATGTCATCAATTGTGAAAAAGGTTGAGGCCGGTGATGATTTCGGTATGAGAGTAGGTATTTTTAACTTCCTTACCCAATTGGTCTTAGATTGGGTTTGATGACACTCATGTTGACTAGGCTATGTACCGGTACATTACAGATATACATAACTATTTGTGCATGTTAAGAATACTTTTGTGCGTGTAATCCCTAAAATGCCCCCAAACGAGGTATTAAAACCTTTTTCAACTCCATAGCATGTGTGCTTTTTTGTTATCTGTTTTACCCTGTCTGCCAAATTATAAATTACAAACAAATATATGTACATATGGAACCATTTCAACGTGAATGTGCGACTGTAATGGGTTACGAAAAAGGGGTCATGTGGTGTAAATTCCTCCAAATTTTATCCTGTTACCAATTTATGCCCAATCACAATCGGATGTGGGTGGCATAGGTGCTACCTGATGAGTTTTATTAACTTGGATTTGGTCAATTCCAGTGTAGGCAACAACACTATGATCACCTCTTTAATTACATCATCAAGCAGCATCGCAAGTTACAATGATTTAGATGGTGCTTACCAGTTGGCTAATTTACTTGGGATTTTATGTGAAACTGAGTGGCCAAGCAATTGTTCAACAATGTCCAACACTGTTACAACAATATGAGGGCCCAAAAATGTAACCCGACCAAAAAGTGCACAATAATAGCCTCAATATTATTTATTTCTTTTACATTGAACTTCATAGTCTTCACACTCTTTTCCAATTTAGTTTTTAGTGTTGCAGACAAAAGCAGCGAAAACAAAATTGCTTAGCACAACACATGAGGTTCCCAGCTACCACATCATAGTACAATATGAAACTAAACCAGTTTCCTTACATAATACCATCGTAATATCGTAGATTCACAACATCGTAACATTAGAAGTTTAGTACAAAATTCATGTCAACAACTAGTAATACATATTCTGCTTATGGAACCTGTCCACTTACCACACCTAAATACAAACAACATTGCCTAGTCTTGTCCCATTTTTGATCACCAAAAAATAAAAATAAAAACAAAAGAGGGGAGACCATTTTGGTGTGCTGCTAGCATTCTAACAAACATATCTACAGTTACAGGGCATCGTACATTGCCATGACAAGGCTGCCCTTTACAACAAAAGAAAAACAAAAAAACAGTAGTAGCATGCCCCAAAATATATCAAAAAATAAGTGTATCCATTGCAGACATTACCGACAACCATACTGTGGCGTAATAATTCCCTGGAGCTTTTCCTATGCGTCTTTCCCAACGTCCCTTTCTTGCCCTCCCCCGTGGGGTTGATACATTCCCAATTGGGCAGTAAACTGGGTTCTTAACACGAGACCTCTGAATTGTTCCCCATTCCAAAGATAAACAGGCTCTTTTCAGAACCAGAGGAACCCCGCCATTGTATGCCACCAAGCATTGCTCAAAGTACCTTGACATCCCATCTGTCAGGTTCTTCTTCCTCCCATTATATTCACTGGTAAGTAGCTCCGTAAGCAACCTGACCATTGCTTCATCTACAAAAAACTACCAAAATAAAAAAAATTAAATTAAAAAAACCCACATATTAGAAGAAGAATATTGCATAAATTACCACCAGCACCAGTCCTTCGTTGTGCAAGATCTCTACCTCTTCGCAACATTCTTGCCTCGCGCTCATAGACCGCATCATTTGCAACACACAGACTCCACAATCTGTACACCCTACTTGTTGAGGGAAATCCAGCGCATGCTCAGTCGAAAAATCCCTGAAGGACAAACTCCCTCCGAAGTGCCTCGAGAACATTTCACTCAATAACACATCAAGAGTATACAGCTGCACACATGGCCATAAAAATAAGTCAGACGAATTAAAGGACAGATAGACATGTTTCCAGCGTATTCAACAAAATACTACACAACGTATCAGACAGTGTGCAAATCATTTACTAAACAAAAAACTCATGCAAGTTATGCTATAAGGTAGCACTAGCAACTTAAGAGATATCCAAACACATTCATAACAACTTTTTCCTAAATACTAGCCGATTTGTTTCATTTTTTAATTATGTGAGTCATTTTGTTACATGGTACCCAATATATAAAATAAAACATAAATAAGGGACCTAATGTTAATAAATCAAGAACCTAAAATATCAATTACTGTTTCATAATAATATTTCTAAAAAAGTAATAATTTTGTTCAAGGAAGGAGAGCCTGCATGGCTTAACGAGAATAATGACCCAGCTGACATGAGCATATGAAAATAGGAGCATGAAGCAATTGGTGCATGGAAGGGGGGAAAAACATTATCTTATAAGCAATAACAAATGCATAACTGGAATTACAAAAGAACAAAAAGCTAACTAGCCAGTTATGATAAAGATTCACTGGGTAAAATCATCATAATGGAAAGAATTTCATCGACTATTTTCAAGTTGACTACTCCCTTCTTAATCTATGGAGAAGTAATTATTTTTCTTCTTTGCCAAACAAGTTTTAATCGATAGAAATTAGCTGTCAGTGCTCCAAATCTACCTGGTACGCAATCCGGGAATATTCTTTAGGCCCATCTTGCCGAGTACGAGCTTGGGAATGGCCGAAGGATTGTCCAACCCCATGCTTCGACTGAACTCGTTAGTAAGTTCCACAAGTCTATGCTTATTGTGGCCAATAGTCTTGTTTGAATTGTAATACCCAAGCCAGGCTTGGTATACTGCTTCTTTGTTCTTCATGTCAACTTGAGATAGTGCACATTGGACCTGGTTCATGTGCCAGGTTTTTGTATTATGAAAACGAAAGTTTATGTTATGACATAAAAAATGCAACATGAAAGGATCTCAATATAACTTTACCTTTTACTTTATTTCTGGATCAACTAAAGGTGCTTGAGCTTTAGGTACTAGCAGATCCTTGATAGTGGATAAGAAGAACTCCTCTCAAGGACCCAATAACAATATGCCTTGCCCTTCTTTTCCTTTACACCTTGTTCTACCAAGTCAATGTATATACTGTTCTCTGTCAGCAGGCAAGCCTAGCTGTAGTTGCAATGAGAAGCGAGGGGTGAGGGAGTGTTGGATAGTAGGATTAAGTAAATAAGTGGCCTTGACAATGAATAAGATATGGAAGGAAACCTAAAATCCTCTTGTTTAAGAAACTAGTTGCTAGATAATTCATAACAAATCTGAAGTTCCCTACTAGGGAGAATGGTTAATGACGAAACAGAAATGGTTCTGACTTTCCAAAGGAAAATCCAGTCCTTAAAAGATAGATGCCCAATTTAATGGAATGATGGAGTTTGAAACATACTACTACAAGTGATAATTGACATTCTTACCTGTACAACAAGTGTGACATCAGGATAATCTACCCCACGTGCAGACACATCAGAAGTTACAAGGGTAAGACCCTTTGATTTCCGAAACTCATCTGAAACCTTGGTTCTATAACTCTGTGATTTTCTGGAATGGATCTCTCTGACATTCATGTTCAACTCACCAAGAAGATCAGCAACCAGCCGCGTTACCATAGCAGTTGTACAAAAGACAATAACCTGTGCAAATTGAAGGATCAGATATTTTAGACATGGATAAAATTACAATGTTAGGCCACTCAGTGACTCCTTACAAAATCCGTGTGTGTGTTTTTTGTGATATACAACAATTTGAATAATACTACCTCGAATCATCACAATGTTATCATGTTTTGAGTGGGATAACTCCTATTAAAAGCCTCTTCATGAAGAAAATATAAAGCAAAAGCTTGTACTAGCAGGTGATACCTTATAGTCAACATCATCTGCAATATGTTCCTTCAGAAGAGCATATAGTAGGGAAAATTGCTTGTCTAATGGAGCAACCAAATGTGTCTGCCTGACCTGAAATGATCATTTAATTAAGAATTGGAGATCTCAAGAGCATATGGATTACAATTAGAGTAGTGTAAGAAAATTGACATCATTAGAAGGCTTACTTGTGCATGCGTCTCCCCACTCCCCTCTTGAACTGTATTAATAAATTCGTGATCCCTTTTCAAAGCAACATGACAGATTTGACGAACCTTCATTCATGAAAGTATCTTTTAGATTTTATTCTCACAATGTAGCAGAAAACATAAAAGGATAGTACAACAAACCTCTTGCGGAACAGTGGCAGAAAACAAAAGTGTCTGCCGTTGTTTTGGAACAGCTGCAATAATCCTCTCAATGTCTTTGCGAAATCCCATATCAAGCAAATGATCAGCTTCATCAAGCACAAGGACTTTAACACCCATCAGCCGAGTTGCAAAACCTGCAGTATTCTCGATATGATCTTTGAGCCTCCCAGGTGTGGCAACAAGAATCTGTATGTAATTGAGTACTTAATATGTGATATATAAACTTATGTGCATTAGCTTTGTCCGACATGTAGTTAATCACTTTTATACTTAGGTCGCATTATGAATATATACAGCTCAAGCATTAAATACTTCGCATCAAATTAGCCAATAGCTAGGAATTCAACAAATGGAAGAAATAAAAGCAACAGTCCAAGTTAGATGTTAGTAAATCCAAATCTGACACTCGGTAAACTAATAATTTTATACAAGACTGAATTATTCACCCAACTCAATTAGATATTCCACAGAAGAAGAAGAAGGAAAGAAAAAAAAAAATGAAGAAGACATGAGCATCGATTAGATTCCACAAGCAGTGGTAATCACTCACCTGACAAGGGTTTGCTTGCATACGTTTCTGCTCTAGTGCAAGCCTCGTACCTCCTATCACAACTTGAACGCCAATAGAAGGATGGTATTTCAACAAGGTATTAGCTTCTGCAGCAGCTTGAGTTGCCAGCTCTCTGGTAGGACATATTACAAGCACAAGAATTGGTGGGCGCTTTTGATCACGACCAATAGGAGGTGACTTTACAACAACTTCAATAGATGGAAGCTGAATGAACACGAAAAAACCACTGATAAGTACACTAATAACTAATATTAAACAGTGGGTGGGTGGGGGAACAACATTTAGTCTCATTTAGGAAGAAAACGATCTAATTTCTAATTTGTACTCTCAAGTTATAAAACAACCAGTCTACAATTATCTGATAAAAAATTCTTCAATATCTCATTTCTTTTCCAAAGAAACAAGGGTTGGGTGGACAAAGAAATCAATAGTACATTGCCTTGTATCAATTTTATAAGGTAAGTTATGAACCATATAATGAAAATAAAATTTATCAATCAAAACAAATTACTGATATTAAAGTTCCTTAATTGAATGGTTTATGATAACATTAATGCGAGCGCATCCATGTATTGCATAAAATTATAATAGCAACACAAGTGCATCCGTGTATCGTATAAAATTATAATAGCAGAAACGTCGTGCTTATCGATGAGAGTTTGTAAGCTTTCCCTTAACTAACAGGTAAAGGTTCATCAATTCAATCGCACAAATTTAGTATCTTACCAAAAACGCAACAGTTTTTCCAGTGCCTGTTTTAGCCTTGGCCAGAACATCCTTACCTAGAAAACAAAATTAAGCAGAATAATCATTTTCATAACCAAGACCTCATGATGCAGATAAATCAAATTGCCAGAACAAGAGACATGGATACTTTCAGAAGACACAAGTTAGTTGTACTCAGGTACTTCCAGGACTGCAAAAGAAATATGATGATCGATGCAGTTGTCACAATAACATACTGACCATCAGCGAACAAGATGGTATCTTTATATTTTAGATTAAACAAACAGTAATATAGAGCGTCTATCTACATTATTTGTTCAAAGTCTGCAAGGTGCAGAAGAAACAAACCTTTAAGAATCACTGGAAGACTCGCCTCTTGTACTACAGTCATCTTGTCATATCCAACATCCTTGATTGCTTTCAAGGATAAAGGAGATAATGGAAATTGATCAAACCTGCAGGATTAAAACAAAAGAATATTGGCCTCCGATTTCATTTTTGCATAAAACTACAGGTGTGAAGAATATGAAAAATAAGGCATCTCAATAGCAAAGCCACATTAGATTCAAGTTTAGAATTTTATGTCCTAAATGCACGATATAAAAAATTAGAGGATAATGCATATGAACCCATTACAAAAACTTAACTTTCTATACCTTGTTTCACTCAAATAAGAATCAGATTGTCCAGGTGAACCCGGCGGCGAAACCTTTGCACTCTTAAGCAAAGAACTTGCACTTTTCTTTACAGATGCATCAGCCTCATCCTCATCCTCATCCTCATCTTCATCAATATCACTGTCCCCCTCACTAAGCAAATCCCCAACATCAAATTTATTCCCCTTCTCCATTTCGTCGTCATCGTCCACCACGCGAAATTGCTTTGTCGAATCCCTCCTGTCTCTCCTCAATCCATTATCACTCACATTCCTATTATATCCCAATTTCACATCTTTCTCACCTCTATTCCCCGTCATAGAATTACTTCTCCGCGAGAAAAATTCCCCATTTCCATTCTCACCTTTCGCATCGAACCGCCTGTTCATCTGTGAATTTCTGGAAAATCCATCACCATTCTCACCTTTAGCATCAAACCGCCTATTCATCTGTGAATTTCTGGAAACGGACCCAATTGGGGTCCGACTTCTTGGCCTATTTGAATCCTCAAACTCTTCCGAATCACTATCCACCCTCCTCTTTTTCAGCGAACCTCCACCTCTAACCCTACTTCTACGATCCCTATCACCATCCGATTCATCCTCACTACTGAGTCGACCCTTGAACGAGTCATCCCTCAACTCGCTAACCCAGTCACTGAGCTCAGCTTCATCCTCAATCAAACTCTTCGAGGCGCGAGCCTCTCCCCTCCCACCACCGCGCGTGAACACGGACCCCGAACCGGGCCTAGCTCGGACCGGCCGAGTCGATAGCTTTCTGAGACCTAATTGCTCATTCTGAAGAGCACGCTGAAACCCTAAGCCCGTGTACTTGAGCTTGAAGGGGAAAATCCGAGAGAAAGTGGAAACATTCCGAGGGGACGAAATGGAAGGCCCGAACTTCATCGGAGGGAAACAGGTCACCGGAAGAGAAGGGTTGAGAAGACGAAGTTGCAGAACTAGCTTTATGGGCATTGCAAAACCCTAGAAATTTCCGGTAGCCAGTTTTTGGCTGCCGGCGAATTTGAAAAGATTTTATTGTAAAAATCGTGTCTTTATAGAGTTTTTGGTGGAGATGAAAGAGGAAGATAAGGGTTTAGGGTTTAAGGAGATTTTAGATATTTTCAGAACCTAAAACGACACCGTATGGATTTAGTACAAAAACGACAATTATTAAGGCGTCGTTTTTCTTCCAAAACAAACTTTCACGTCCAAAGATTAAGCAAACAATTGAAATAATAATAACCCAAAGTAGTAAAATAAGAAAAATGAACAACCCAGTAAATAAAGTTCAAAATTTCAAATTACCATGATAGAAACTAGAAAAACCAATTGAGTTCAAACCAAATTGTTGAAGAAACTTTGTAAATCCAAGTTTTTGTTTTGGTAGCTATAAAAACTATGTTGTGTTTTGCCAAGTAAAACCCATTGGCAAATTATATCCACCTATCAGCACTATATTTTTTAATTGTCTTTAAATTTTTATGTGCTAAGCTTTCAAGCTCTTAACTTGTTCATATCAAAACTCCTTTTCCACTTCACTAGCTGAACCAAGAAAGACTTGACCTCAATTGTGTCGCGCAGAGAGAACGAAGCCTTTGTCTGCTTCGGAGTTGAAGAAACAACAATGGGGAAGCCCCTCCCCATTTTCTGTATCTCCTGCAAGAATCCACACACAATTTAGGCAATTTCTAATGAACTATATATCTTTAACGAAGCTTAGGAAATTAAGTCTTTCTCTTTACCTTGAAAGCATCTTCATCAGTTCTGTCATCTCCAATATAGATTGGAAGGACATCTTTCGATGAAGAAAAGCCAAGAGTGTCGAGCAAATATTGCAGAGCTTGACCTTTATCCCAGTCGATCTTGGGACGAATCTCCATAACCTGGTGAAAATCAATGTTAAACCCTCTTCGTGATTTGCAGACAAGTACATAAAATAATAGTTGAGAGACCTTGTCATACCTTTTTGCCACCAGAAATCTTAAAGTTGGAGTAATCTTGCATAAACTTTTCCACTATCTCTTTGAGGGTGTCCACATCCTGAATTTGTGAAATATTTATGGCTCTTAGAATAATTTAAAGAACTATAGTTGTTGGAATGCAAACAAATTAATAATAAGGCCGGAACATGTGACAAGTTAAGAAATTGTAGGACCACGTACTTTGATAACATATTAGTTTACTAATTTATCTAAAAAAGTTAAAGTTGTTAGGAGATGAGCCAACAATAATATTATATTCTTAATATTTACCTCTTCATTAACTCGACGATAGTGCACAGAAATACAGAACTTGTTGTCCTCAACCGTTGAACCTTTTATACCCTTGATTTTCTCTCTAAGAGCCTTAAGTATCTACACAACATAAAACATTGAAAAGAGTTGGAAAGTACATAAAACACATAAAGAGAAGCAATTTCATTAGGCTACAAACCTCCTGAATGGTGGGCAGGAACTCTTGAGCTGGACAAAAGTTGACAACTTCATTCCCCTTAAGAGAAACAAAGACACCCATTTAGATAATAAGAATAATGTAAGAACTTCTCTTGGGTAAAAGAGTCAAGTTTAGAAACTAAACCAACCTTATCATCCACACCCTTGGTTTCATGCTTGTGGCCATTGTACTTCGAAGAGCCTAATGGCGTCGAGATGTCCATGCCATGACTTCCAGCATAGTACACATTCTTAAGTTGCACAAATTGGTAAACCTAGAAATCAAACAGTTGAAAATTACACACACACACGTTATTGAGAAAACAAAAACAAGACAAAATTAACTCTAAAATGCCTCAATATTTACCTTCTCTTTACCCCTGCCAGACACAACTGCTGTTGGAAAACACATACCAACTTCTCGAACAGCTGCACGCATCTGCAGTTTCGAGTTTCAATTTTTCACTTAACATGATAGAAAAATTAAGCAAAATGTTTAAAGATTAAGGAATTACAGCATCAGTCATGAAAGCCTTCTCAGGATCTTCAACAATGGGCGAAAGAGTTCCATCATAGTCTAAGAACACCGCGATATCGTGTTCTTTTGCCTTGCTCATCATCTCATCGAAACTGTCCAAAGCAGATGGATGCTTTTCCTGTAAAACACAAATATAAATTTAGCAAAAAAATTAATAATAAGAACAAGTGGACTTTAAAGATGGTTTATAACTGTCAAATGAGTCTAGTCTCATTCCCGAAAGCTAATTTAAAAAAAAGTAAGGTGCCCAATCACATATAAATATTATGATTAATACGAGATAAATACTTATTTAATATCCATCTACAGCCTGAGTCTAAACCCAACATTGCCTGCAAAAATCTACTCTGATGCCATGCAAATGTCTCGGGTCGAGTCTCACTCCAAAAAACTAGCTCAAAGAAGAAAGATGCATAACCACATGTAAATATTGCAATAGCTATTGCAATAGCCAAACAAAGCTGACCAAGGCGGGACAAAGGCATATTCAATAATAAGAACATAGAACATTACCAGCCATGAAGTGTAGGAATCAATGATCTCCTCTCCGGCCTCATCAAAACGAGCTTTCGCGATGGATTGGTTGTTCTGTTGGTATCCCATTTCAAATGCTAATAAATATACACAGTTTTTCCTGCAAAACATATATATTCATAAATATTTGTATAAGAAAGCTACAACAAGTATTGTACTTTCTACAGTTGAAACAGTTGACAGTTGAGAACAAGCCTAAGCCGCCTCTAAATTACAAAGCTATTTTCAGAACCTGATTCCAACTTTTGGTATTGCTCACGAAAAGCAACTAAGCACAAACACGAGATCCTTATAGTTCATTCCCAAAAAGATAATATCTGAAAAATAAGGAGCTTATTAAAATTAAATATTGTCAAACTTAAAGTTGAGCCACAAATTGATGTTCTACCAAAGCTCTCACAATATAAATTTGAATCGGAAATATAGAATTCTGAAAATTTATCCCTAGTTTCGATTTTTTTTTTCTTTCTTCATCAAAAGATAAGAATTTAAAAAAGAAAAATTAAAACGATAAACTAAAACACGTTTTTTAAACTCCTTGATTTGAATGATAAAAATTGATTGGATCACAAACGGAAAAAGATAAACAAGCTAATATAACGATGATATGGTAATTATTATCATTATTATTATTATTATTATTATATAGTGACACAAGTACTAAGCTAGGCCGAAAATACCTCAAATTGGCCTAGAGAACTTTCAAATCCTAATTAAATAGTATTAAAGTTTCTTTATTCTCTTTAAAAATCTCTTTTAATTTTTCAGATCTTTTCTAAAATTTTGTCAAGATAAAAAAAAAAAAAAATATATATATATATATATACA
>WUAT03028237.1:0-14126 GCA_010015005.3 Ulmus americana
ACTTCGATGGTACTTTTTAAAAATATTGTAAAATAAGAGTACTTTTGGGAATAAACGCAGACTATAGTTTACTAAGCAGATAAAAATTCTAATTTTAAATAAAAAATAATTATTTTAAAATTGTCATGTCATCAAAACGACGTCATTTAAAGACTGCTACACGTGCCACTTGTAATAAAAATAAATTATTAATTAAATTTTTTTTCACATCATACATTTATGTGTTGGTAAAGAGTTCAGCATTCGAGATTTGACGGGAAAAATCCCGTCTCATTTTATGTGATGGTAAAGCCTTTACCAACACATAAATATGTGTTGGTAAAGGTTCCGATTTTCAAAAAATGGTTCCGCCTCACATTATCTAATGGTAAAGGTTCGCACATCCGAAAAATTCTCTCCACCTCGCCTCATGTGTTGCCCAGTAAAATCTGTTGGTAAAGGGTATTTTATGTGTTGGTAAATGGTCTTTTACCATTACATAACTATGTGTTGGTAAAAGTAAGTGTCGCCAAAAATCAAATCCGGCTTAATGATACACCCATTTGCTCATTGAGAAGGTGAATAACATAGAATATTGAGTTTTATCGAATCTACGGAGTTAGGATCTCGTTGTGAGGATGATCAATGGTTAAATAACGAAGGAATAAGAGTTTTCAATAACCAATTCTTTAAGGGTAATAATCTAAAACTCTTTTTGTGATTATTTATGTTTGGCTTGTGTTTGATGATTCTGTTGGTTGTTAAAAAAAAAAATTAATTCAATTTCGTTGTGTAAATGCTATATTTTAATTAACAACGCAACAATTCATTTGTAAAACTACCACCTAAAATCCCGTATAAGTCACGTCATTATTTAACATACCTTCAGTGGCAATTTTACTCGTGAATTGCCACCTATATTTAAAATAGTAGGTAACGGTTAATTTATTTAACCATCACTAAAAGTTTTAAAAAACGTGTTCGTATATTTACGTAAACTTTAGGTGACGATTTTGTCTTTCAAACACCACCTGTGCTCCTTTTCAGTGGTGTGTATTGTTATATGCTAGCCACTCTCTTAGAGCTTAACATATCTTTATTTTTCACCCCTTCAACCTCGTTAACTGAGCTAGTACGCATCCAAACTATCCCAATACAATAATCTAAAAATCTAAAAATTATTGCGATTAACTCGCTTAAGAGAATGGAGATGACAATTAAAAAATTATCACCAATATAATATAGACAATGATCTAACAAATTAAAATTAAAAAAAAAATCAACAATAATAACAATAATAATGTAATGCCTGAATTTATCCAAACAGGTTAATTAATGGAAGCAAGTGATTATAAAGAATCAAACCCCCCAATGAGCTGTTCGGTTAGGGCACCGTATTCAGGTGTTTGGATTATAAAATATTCGGATAAGATGTTCGGGAGTATATATCTAGAAAATGCGATGAATGTGTCAGGAAGTATTAAATGAGGTGCAAATCGCCTTGAATGACGCTCTAGAGCTGTTTGTCAGTTGAAAACCCAGATTAACAGCCCACTCTAGCTTTTGAACTAGGCAGGAGACTCATGATTGTTCCTAACAAGAGAAGTAACAAATATTGTATTAAAATGCTCTCCACCTTTGCCTATAAATAGTGGATAACATTTAAAACTTTTTTACGATCTTTAATGCATCGCAACCACCCTCTAAACTCTCTACCTTATCTCTAAAAATATTGTACCTATTCTTGTTTATAATCAATATAAACATTATTTTTAACTCTTTCATCTTAACAGCTGTTTATCCGGTTTACTGCAAGTGTTTTAGTGCTTAAACTTGAGATTCTGTATTGTTAACAGGGTTTACTAAATCCGATCATAACAATATCAATTAAGCAAATTCTTCTTGTTCCAAGCTGATCATGATCCATTTTATAGTTCTAAAAGCTTGTACTTAGTTATATACATTTAAAAATTAAAGCACTAATAGAACTTTTAATGAGAGAGAGGAAAGAAATATAATATTGAACTTTCCCTAAAACACAGCTCAATTGAACATAAAATTATCATATGATCCAAACTTGAAAGAGTGAATTTCCAGTAGTACACACATTACAACTCTGCAAGAAGAAATATATATAGCTAGATAGCTACTTGGAAAACTTTAACATGTCATTGTTACAACCAAGGTATTGAAATGGGAATCTCTGAGCTGAAGCACCACTATTAGCCACATGATGATGATCATCATGATGAAGTTGAGATGAAGATGAAGGGTTCTGATTGCCTTTAAGAAGGCCACTATGATGATGAGTATTATTATTGTTATGTGAAGCAAGAAGCTTGTCCAAAAATGTCCAATCCCCATTGTTAAACCTCTCCTGTTGTTGAACAAGTTGTCCACAATTAGTACTATTAGTAGTACTAGTTGTTAGCCTCAAAAGGTTCTGAGAACACTCAAGGTCCATAGTGTTCAAAGAGAGAGGTGACACAAAGGAGGGGGCGGCCGCAGCGGCTGCGTTGGCGGCTGCAACCGCGGATTCAGGGCTGAACAACTGCGGAAGGTGCATTGAGCCATCAAATGTATAATCATAGGGTGATTGTAGATGAGGATGATGATGATAATATTGTTTTGGCTGATGATGATGATCTAGTAGTGGGGCACAAGAACCACTTGCCTTCATGTGTCCATAGCTTTCTTCTTGATGATGATGATGAGTAGTGGAAATTTCTTGTTGGAACTCTCTGGTTTGATTCTTCTTTTTGAACACTCTGCAAACCACCCACCCATCTTCCTGCTAACACATGATTTATATAATATAAGATAAGCAATGGGTAAAATATATATTTTGTCATAGGTGAAAACACTTAAATTATTTATTTTTGATGCATAATGATAATTTAATTAAATGACACTGGAAGGTTTAATCTTTTCCTAGTCATAAACTCATCGATGACAATTAATTTGATAAACAATACTAAATGCATGTTTATTTTCTGAGTTAAGGGAATTAGAATAGGAGAGAATGATGAGATCTCCATGATGAGAGATGAGAAAAAGGAGAGGTCGAATTTCTTGTAGATTAAAAACAAAAACAATAAATTTATTAAAAAGGAGGATCACATACTTTATGTGGATCCCACTCAAAATCTAATAAAATTCGAAATAGAAAAGGGAGAGCAAATCTCAGCTCTACTTTTTTGGATTTGACACTCAATCATATATTGGGATTGAGATTTTCATCAATCATACATCGGGATTGAGATTCTCATTCCTTGCTAATCACAATGGATAAGCAATAAACCAATATAAACATTGTTATATATATTATAATACATAACTAGATATATACATATATTATCTTGAAGAAAAAAAATATGTAACAAAATTTAGAGCTGACTAGCTACATGAATCTTCATAATAACTAATTACCTGAATCTCAGCATTGTCATCTTCTAGGCGATATTCATGCATGATCCAATCAGTCTTTTGGCCATGAGGAGCACGACCAGTATAAAAAACTAGGGTTTTCCTCATGCCAATCCTCTTGGAGTCACTGAGGTGAATGGCCTTGTCCCTCCCGGTGGCCTTCCAAAACCCGGCCGCGGTGGCCCTATTGGTTCGAGTTCCGGTCGGATATTTCTTATCCTTGTGGCTAAAGAAGTACCACTCGTTTTGAGGCCCCGATCCTATCCTACATTTCTCTGCATAACAAATAACACTCATATAAATTCGTAAAAATATTGCAAGAAAAAAACACGACATATATATTTTTGGACGCTAATGTGTTAGAAATATCTTTGTGAAACAGTTTTACAATATGAGTTTACCTTTGAGGTCCCAAGGCTCGAGCTTGTTGAGATCGATCTCTCTAATAACATCAAGGTCAATGGCTTCATAGGAGACCTTCTTTCTGAGGTAATAGTAGAGAAGCTCTTCATCAGTAGGGTGGAATCTGAAGCCTGGAGGAACTGTGAGTTGCCCGTTGCTTGGCATCATCTTCTTAAATTATTTCTTTCTGTTTATTTAGTATAAATAATAATAATCCTCCTGAAATAAGGAACAGAGCACGAGTGCTTCAGATCAGGACAACAAAAACATAAATTATATATGCACGCACAGTGTATATAACTCCTGTAGAACTGTATTTTTAATTTGATAAATTATTTATATTTGAACTACTTATGTATAAATACATAGCTAAAGAACAGTTACACATAAATTCTATATATGAAACTTAAACATCAGAAACTGAACAAAATCCCCTTTAAAATGGAAAGTTGTAAACGAGTTTGCTGACCAATTAAAATCAAAGAAATATAATCGAATAATGCAACTTTTTTCTTCAAAGTTTGGCTGTTAGTAGCCTGAAGTATTTGACCTAGAGGGTAGTTTCTTGTATGAACTTGACAGGTTTTGTTGAATGAAAGTGCGTTAGTTTTTTGTGATCTCGTGGATTTAAAAAAATAGAAGATGAAGAATAACCCAATAATTCCACGACTCTAATATCCAAAAACCCTTGAAAACATTTGTGCCCTAACAATAATATTGTACATGCAGTGCATGTTGTTTTTCTTTTGTTTTAGCTCAAAGTGGAAGAGATGATAGAAGAAATAGAGAACTACCCATCAAAACCCAAAAAGAGGTCCATATCGAAAAATATATATATGAATCTACGAAGCTCAAGTTGAAATTTGAAAAGATTTCCATATTCTAAAAAATAAAAATAAAAATTAAATTAAAGTTTGAGAGAGGAGTAGATGATGAGAACTAAATTGCAGTCTCCTCTCCTCTCTCCAATTCAGTGATGAACAAATTACATAAAATTAAGCAAAAGTTAAATAAAATTAAACAAAAATGCCATCTTTAAGAACACTCAAAGAGCTGGTAGTGAAATTAAGGTGAAAAAAAAAAGAAATGGGAAGATTTAACAAAAAGTAACATAGACAAACAAAAATTAAAGCAAACCTTTTCCCGGTAGCTATAGAAAGAAGGGGTGTGTTTCTTGAGTGACAAAGAAAAAAGGACAAGAGAGAGGTTGAACAGGAAAAAAAGCAGACAAGGAAGCGGAGAAGGGTTACCAAATTTCTTGGCTTAAAGGGCACGAAGTGTGGGTTTTAAGAGAGAGAAACATATATGGATCAGTGCAAAACTGCTGGCTTAAACAAGATGGGCACAGAAATAAAGACAAACAAAATAATAATACAATAAGATTAAGTTAATTAGAAAAAGAGCTAGAAAATAAAGGGGCTTTTGATTAAATATAATATAGGAAGAAAGAAGGTTAAATATGTAAAGAGAAAAAGGGTTTTGGTAAATGTCTGGGGAATGGGAGACCTTTTTCCCAAATATCGCCTTATTAGGATGAAGAAAAAATGTAAGCTGATTAACTATCAATTTACCCATTTTAACTCCTTAATTCGTCTTTTTCTACCCATTATATGAATCTAACATATATTTTAACTATATATGTACATGTGTGTACTTTTTTTATATATATATATACAAACTATATGTACTGTAGATGGTCAGAGTCAAAGAGGAATAAAAGGATATTTTCATTTGTTTGTTTATATACCCACCATTCTTCTTGAGGGATTGATGTGAGTGTGAAATAATGGAAATATCTGGGTTTATAAATTAACCATATATTATATTATATTATATTATTTTGTTGTGTATATATTAGTTTGGGAGCTTAATTTCCTCCTTTTGCTTGCGCATTTCGCTCTCCTATATTTGATTTTTTCCTTCTCACATTTGACTAATCTACAATACAACTTAGCTCACTTATTTAGGCTCTGACCCACTATAAATAGTTTGTAGACAAAATAAATAGGATTTTCTTTTGAATGGAAATAGGATTTTCTTAGACTTTGTATATAATAAAACACACTTACCGATTTTTATATAAGTAAAAATTTATAGGGTAATTTGTCATTCTTTTTTCTATATGTAGGGTTCAATTATTTTCACAAATAGTTAACAGTTGACAATAGCAATTCAGTTATACTTAACATGTAATATTATTAGTACTACCTCGAATTATACTCTTACAAAATTCAAAATTATATAATAGGGTGTTTCTAGTGATTTTTTATTTTTTATTTTTTATTATTATATGTAGTGATTTCATCAATAATTTTTCAACTATTTTTTGATGATTGTTGTTTTCTAATATCTTATAAATATCTTTAAAAAAAAATTGTTATAATCCGAATTTTTATTTAGGAAATATATAGCTCATTGTACTAACATTAATTTTTTTAAGTCAATACAAAAAAAATTATTATATTTCTTAAACGACGGATTAAAAAAAAAATTATATGGATATATATTTCTAAAATTAATATTAGAGAACAATATGTTCAAAAATTATCAAAAAATATAATGTGATTATGAATAAAACCCCTAATAAGAAAAAGAATTATACCCAAGCTCATATATATATATATATATATATATATATATATCCAAATAGTGGCCTTGAATCTTAAATCATGGTCAATCAAAAAATGCATCAAATTCAGTGTCAATTCAATATGTGTGTGTGGGAAACATTGGGGGTTGTTTAGTGGTTCAAAATATATGTACATACTAGATATATATCGTATATGTACATGTGATATTACGTACCCATTTTTCTTTATAGTTTATAATTGATATTTGGTATTGGGGCATGGAAATCGGTGACCCTCTGAAAGAGAATGATCAATCTATATATTATATGATTCGGGATCCTAGGTAGAAGCTAGCTTTAAAATTATATTAAGAACAGAGAATAAACAAAATCATGTATCAATTGGAACCAAGCTATATATATATGCATATTAGTATATACATATATAGATCATAATCAAAGGCGGTCAAATATTTGTCATATCCCAACAATTTGTTTGTCTTTAAGGGTGCAATTCTACTAATTGTCAAGATAATTAAATTAATTAATAATAAAGGAATGCCAAGAAATGAATAAAGGGTTTTGAACTTTAAAGTTTTCATCAGCAACAGCTAGCTAGCGGCAGGATTTCAACTCTTTCCCCCTTTCCATTTTTCTTTTAATTTGCTGGATGGCACAATTTGAATTTTATCAAGATTATTGCATACAACAACCCCAAAGATTAAAAATAATATCATGGAAATAATTAATAAATTCCTTGTAATTATTTTTAATATATCTTTATTGTTAAATTTTTTTTTTTTTAGATAGTAAGTAAACGTTCTATTAAGAAAGAGGTTTATATACAAAAGTATGAAGAAAACATGACAAATCACATACAATAGGTACTAGGATAACTAAACTAATGCCGTAGATATCAATACATTTGAAATCTAACTAAAAACTCGGATAAGATCTCCAATTTGAAAAGCAATTTAGTACAATAATGTCGATGACTGTGAAAATTTTGAGTTCGGTAAACACCATTGTCCATTTAAATTTTACTATTATAGACTTAGATTTATATGAAAAAAATTTATTGCCACAAAGACTCAACATAGAATGTGAATTTATTATAAAAAAAAACAAAACTAAACAAAATTCGCCTCTAAATCTATCATATCTAAAACTTTCTAACCAATACTTCTACATGATTTCACATCTCCAAAATCGTCATTTATTCCGGTTGAGTTACAAGACAAATAGCCGACTAACACACTTAGACGCATAGTCAACGTTTCAGTAACTTGAACACACTTAGACGCATGGCCAACGTTTCAGTAACTTGAAACTTCAATGATGCTAAAGGAATAAGTGTTATTTTGCTTCAATTTATCAAACACATGTAATCTCTAGTGTTTTATATATATCATATATGTTAATTAAATCTTTATAATTTATACATGAACTTTGTATTAAACGTATTTTTTCTTTTGAACAGAGTATTAAATATATTGATTTTGATTATTTTTTGGATCAAAACTAAAGAGTTAAAAAGACCTAAGTTAATACTCCCGTTCCCAAAAAAAAAAAAAAAATGATACTATCACGTAGTAAGAATATAAAAATTGAACCGAAATCATTTGTCTTTTATATTTTTATTTTAGCTGAAAAAAAACCTATAGCAAGATCAATTTGCAAAAAGTTTTAAATTCTTTTTTTTTTTTTAAAATATAATCCCTCTATACTATATAGAGGGATATGAAAAAGGGCAAATTCCTGAAAGTGCGTGGCATTTACACGTGCTGATCCAACACAAAGAACACAATTCAAGGTCTCGGTTTACTTATTGTAATACAATATAATATTAACAGATTTATCTAATATCACTATTTCTTTCACACAAATCTTCCGGGATCTGGATGGCTTTTTTTCAGACCCAAACAGATTCCTACGCAATCTCTCCCTTTCCTCTCAATTATCAAAATCTCTCTTTCTCTCTCTATAAATATACCTATATGGTGTATTTACTACTGCTGGTCAAACACGGTGACGAAACTCTCTTTGAAATTTTATGTTAAGACTCTCAACTGTCATTAGTACTAAAATACCCTCATCATTAAATATTTTAATTTGGTTTTGCATTAATATTGAAGTAGTTGCTACGGTGCCAGCTTACCTTATATCTTATTATATATTACAGAAGCTAGTGGTGTTGTGTGGCTGCATGGCATACGGTGCCGTTGCCTTTACGGACACTGTTGCAAGTTAATACGTGAGATGAGAATCCTATGCCTTGCTTCTTCATAATACTATACATGCTTTATATATATATATATATTTATACACATGCATTTAAAACATCATTAATTAGTACATAACGTAGCGTGATGAACTCATCCCAACTCATTATTACCCATTGCCTAATGAATATATGAACAAATGAATCTTCTTCCAGATTGATACAACTTGCACCCTTAATCAATTATATACATAAATATATATTCCAATGGACATATAAGTGTATAAGGTAGCTAAAAAAAATTGCATGGTCAAGATATTGGATAGATGCATGTAATTATCCATAATGAAGTGTTTCTTTATCTCTATTGACTTGTTTTGCTTCAAACAATAAACACACCCCTCTTATCTCTTTCTGACTCTTTACATTTCTATGCATATTTGGGTTTTCTTTCTTGGAAAGAGTTATGTTCTTTCGTTTCCTTCAAGCCAAGAAAATTAACGTGTTCTAGCTGACTTGATTTTATCTAATCCAAATGAAATTTAGGTTATGTTTGAAGGGTGATGGTAAATATATACGCAAAGAAAACTAAGTGGATGAACAAAAATATTAATTTATGGTGTTTGTAAAATAGAAAGCAATGAAAAATTGTGGCATAAATCTGGTGCTGTTTGGTTAGCAATTCTACCATATTCTGAATAGAGTATTCTAAACAGAATTTTTATTTGGTTTTGTTTGATTTGATATTCTACATGGTAAAACAGAATATTATTCTAAACAGATTAATGTTCTAAACAGAGTATTATTCCAAATAGAATTTTTGTTTGATTTAACAGTCTGAACAGAGTAACAACACCATATTCCCAACAGAAAACCAAACAAGACCAAATAAACATGTTTATAAACATTCGTGAATGGATGGATTTATGAGATTTCTCTAATTTGGGAGGGTTAAAAAAAAAAAAAAAGCTCAAACATGATAAACTTCAAATCACCTCCCTTCCAAAATCTTCACCACCCAATAATCATATATGCAAAATTTTATAGTAATATCCTCATCTTTTTCTCTCTTAAACTCTCTTAGGCCTGGACAAGACCTTTCTTTTTGGTTTCTAAAAGAAAGAATGTTAAAACATTTTCTAAGGCCGTTAATATTGCTAAAATTTGAAGGCTACCTACACCCTACATGTTCTCTCCATCATTTTATGCACGTGCAATGAAAACTTTCAACAATTCAAGAGAATTTTTTTGGTGTGAAAAGTACAAGAAATGACATGCATCACAATGCTAAAAATTCAAGCAAAAACAGACTATACCTTAAAGGTTAGCGAATATATAAGAATTATGCATGCCATGTCACACACACAAAAGTGGCATGCATTACAATTGAAGCATCTGCATGTTATTTCAAAAGTTGGCAATACAATTGTTAGATCTCTTGATTTAAAAACAAATAACAAGTTGTATTACTCAAATTCTCTCCTTGATGCGTAATGAATAAACATATCTTACATAGGTTATTGCTGGACAAGTTGTACTTACTAGTTGATAACAATTGAATAAACAGAATAAGGATATCAAAGTCAAACCTCAGGAATTTGCGGAAGTCTTCACGTTTATCCTCTCTGTTTTGATGTAATGATCTTCAACTACACAGCTGGTGGATGTTTGTCCCAACGTAGATTGTAGAAAACCCAAATGATTGTTTTTGGTTATGGCCCTAATGGGAACCTAATTTTATCCTAAATTTCCTCATATGGCCTCCATTGCTTAACACTGGGGCTCAGAGGAGTTGGTACCCTACCCGACCATGAATCCAAATCTGGTATTGGTCCTGTTAGTGCAAGAAAATTATCTCCATTTTCCCTTGGCATTCTCTTCCAGCTTAGCTGTGTCAATCAGATATTTCAAATAATGAGATTGACTTCTTCGGTATAAGAATAACAACTGGTCAAAGTTTGCGCATACAACTCCTCTGACATTCCTCCTCAAAAACGTTGTTTGGAACAGCAATACATTTTGTATGTCTAAGATCAGTATCTAATATGCACTATTTTGTGTAGCTTTAAATAGTGATTAGCCAAAACAAAAGAAAATCAAAGAATCAATGTTTTTAAGCAAGAGGCTTACTTGTCCGGGAAAAGCCTTAGACATTGCCTTGATTGTAGAATTTTGTACAGTGTTGATGCCAGTACTTAATTTACTTTTAAGATCAGCTTCAGAACCTCCACTTGTGCCACCACAATTCACCATGATACGACCATTAGGCATCAACCAATTACTTATTTCCAACCAAGTTCCAACCTGTCCAACATAATGACAAGAAAAAACCAAATTGAAACCAAATGCATGCACGTGTACGAGCAAAATAAAGTGTACCGTAGTGAATTTAAGTATCCATGCAGTGATTAATGGACGAGGAGGAAAATCTTGATTAATAGGCAAACAGATACAATAGAGAATGTTCCTAAAAATTGGCCAAATATGCGGGACATAGCCAAGTACAGGTTAACGAGGAATTTCATAAAGTTTATTGTCTAGTTCATTCCACAGAAACTGTGTAATTGACCAAACTCTTAGGTCACAATTAAGGATCAACTTCACAAACTTGCACTGAGCAGTACTGTAAACTTGAAAATAAATTCTTTTAATACAGAATTAATTCTACATCCTCTACTCCAGTTTTTAACTAGTTGCAAAAAGCCCTCAACTCAAACTTCTGTCAAGCTTTTAGTATAAATCATATCTTAAGAATCTGCAGTGCAATTTTATTTTAGGACCGTGTGCATTGTCTTACACTATAACACTGTCAAAATCTAAAACTCATAAAACAGAGGAACGCACCTCTTGCAATTGTGGCAAAACTTCTCCATCAGAGAACAAGTCAACTACAATGCCTGATAAATACTGCAACCACTAGTTAGCAAAACATAAAAGGAGAAGCTCAAATTTATTTCTCATAGAGAGCAGAGAAACAAAGCAGTCATTCACGAGTTGTTTGAAAATGAAGCATAAACCAATTGAGATCTTTTGTGTATTAGAACTGCAACTATGCAGCTTATATCTTCCTTCAGCAATTAATAACTTCACTAGAAGTGATAAAAAAAAAAAACAATGAAGGGTGGGAGTAAACCCACCTACTTAGGCAGAACAAAAGAATACCCAGAATAAAAGACTTTAATTTTTGACTTCCAATTGTCTTAAAAAATTAGATGTTAAACTCCGTAATGCAAGGATTAGACAAGGATCTCACCAGCATAACCTCCTGGAATATTAACTGAGGGAGAGAGGGCATCACCAACATGAACATTAAGTATGCCACCAGCTTTGGTATGCTTCTCAAGATCAGAAAGCCCAAAATATATTCTTGCTTTATCTATCAACTAAAACATGAAAACCAGTCAGGATATGTGCAACACAGAAACAAAGCATTTACTCTGACACTTAATATATAATTGGAATGGTAATAAATATCTCCTTGAGTAGGAAATCAGCAAATATTGCTGCATTTAACAGTACACTATCAAATAACTTTCCCAAAAAGAACCTTTCAAAAGATAATGATCTTTCAAGTGAAACTAAGAGGTTTTAAATAGTGAACTTTAGCACATCACTTTTTGATTTCATTGACCCTACAACGAAATTGTCTTTAAGCTCTTGAGTAATTTGTCATGCATAACACATTATATCTCTTTTGGAATAAGACTTCATGTTGCAACTTAGGTAGTGTCTGAGAAAACTTTCTAGTAACTTTTTCGTTACAGCAAGTCATCATACCAATAACTATATTCCTCGTGGGAAACAAAACAGGGATGGGATGATGGTTGTCCTAAGGATAGCAGTTCACACTTTTGACTGATAATGTTTACTTTCGTTTGACAAAATCTAACTAGCAACACCAAACACAATTCATCTGTTCCTAATGCCATCTGGCAATACAAGGACCCTCAAGCCTCAACATGGGTTGGCAGGACAGACACGCATATTCAACTAACATTCCATTTAATGATGACAGTGTCACTTCTTGCATCTCCTTATTGGAAGTAGCCAATTATTAATCCAAAACAGTCAATATTAAGTTCAACTGGGAGAGAGCAGATCATTGTTCAAAATCAATGCCTTTCAAGACAGTTGCAGGAAATCTATTAAAGAAAGATATTATACGTCCTTACTATTTGATCAATTTCCCAGCCTTCAAGTTGTAATGCAGGCCACAAGTCAAGCATCAAATGAGCAGCGGTTCCACCACCCTGAGAAGATTTCAAAGTAATAATTTACGCATGAAATAAGTTGTTTACTTGAAAATCTTAAAATATTCCCATTTGAATAAAACATCAACGCCACTTTTATTTTCAAGGGAAACTACCAATCCAAGGATGGCGATCGGACCTTGTGGAATAATTGGTGGCAAGCTAGCAAATTGATCCTGGGAAATCCAACAAATATTAGGAAACAAAGTCTCAAAATGCTAACATGCAGTAGCATGACACATATATTACATTCACATGTACATAGAATATAATTCCCTATACATTATCTTCTTCTCTCTATCAAGTCTCAACATACAGAGAAATTGAAGTAACATCAAATGAACAACTAAAACTAGTCACTCGGTTCATCAAAAAATTTTATCCCAGTATCAAAGTATACTCTATAAATTCCAGCTATAATATTGTTATAAACAGTAATGTAACACTATTGTTGGAAACAAAGCCAACAATAATCTAAAGATACACATATGACATTAAAAATGAGAATGACCCATTAAATAACTTGGTTAGGTTCATCCATTCCCAATGCACCAAATAGAAAGAATGGGAAAGAAAACCATACCCAATAGGAATCAGTCCATTTCTGGTGCTTGTGAAGGATGCTATGAACATTATCTGCATCAACACCATAAAATTTATACAAAAACACAAACAATTCCAAAACAATAAAGAGAATCACGAAGGAAAAGGAAAATTACAGGAAGAATCAAGAAGTAGCATTCTGGATTTGTGAGTGTCGACAATCATGATGTCGTTGTAATTGCTTCTTATAGACGACAGTAGTTGAAACTCTTCCTCTTGCTCTTCTTCTTCCTCCCGTTGCAGTTGGCGTTGTTGGTGTTCGTCCGCATTGGCCTTGGGCTTAAGCGTTCGTGAGGGAACTGAAACGGAAGGGACTCGGCTCGGACGACAATGGCGGTGACGCAGAATTTGATTAGAAAAGTTGAGAGAAGAATTTGAGAATGTGTGTAGCCATAACCCACTGGCAGCGACGGCTCCGAAAGTCGAAGAGAACAACAATGGCGGAGTTGGGGTGACAGTTTGCTGTGTTCGAAGAAGAGGATTGTTAATTGACAAACCCATCGCTTCCCTTCCTCTTCCACTTGTATTCTTAGTACTCTCTTATCGGGAGGATTTGGGCCAATTTAACGGGGAACTACAACAATGCCCCTAAAATGAGCCATCAAAACATTTATACCCTTGTTTTACGTTCATTACATATGTGCCACTTTTTTACCTATTTTACCCCTCTATTAAA
>WUAT03028348.1:0-14125 GCA_010015005.3 Ulmus americana
CTAGTTTCTCTCTCTAAAACAATGCCCCATATTGTTTAATCTCTAGTTTTATCAATTTAAAACGTTAAAGGGTTAATCTAGCTTACCCACGAACTTCGTTGAACTCCGATTACGTAGAAAAATCATCTTCTCCGGCTTGTTCTCGGACCAAACCGCGAGCTCCTCTTTCCCTTCTGTTTTTCCTCTGTTTTTCCTTCTCGTTCTCTCTTTTCTTTCTTTCCTTTCTCTCTCTTTCAATCCTTTGTTTTTCATTCCCAAGAACCCTTCTCGAACCCTCCTTAACACGTCGCAAAGATTGGGTTTAAAACTCAATATTAAAACTAAACTGACTTCACTTTCAAAGTCCCTTTTTTTTTCTTGTCTGCTAGTCTCCGGTCGACCCCAAGTTATACTACCGGTTGACCAGTAGACGAAAAATCTGGGTGTGCCAACGTGTAATTACACATCTTTTCCTTTTTTTTTTCTTTTTTTTTTTACCAAACGGATGTGCCAATGTATTAGGCACATTACATTTTTTCTTTACAAAACTTTGGGCTTTAAGCCCAAATTTAGGCCATTTTATCATTTCTGTAAAAATTATAACATTAATAATAATAATAATAATAATAATTTACTAACAACTCTACTACACATTTTTCCTCAAATTGTATTTTTGAGATTTAATCATAATAATTATATTTTACATAATTGTAAAATCTCAAAATACAAAATCCTTAACATTCTCTATTTCATAATTTTTGCCAAAAAGGTTTTTGACAATACAATCCAACTTTTCGAAATTTTATTATTTAACATTAGTATATGATAACACGCGACTAAATTATTATCCCTATAATTTTTCGAACTTAACATTTCCCATTAATTACTGCTAATTAATTACAGTAAAATGAGATTAGAGAATTCTAGTTTTCTTGGGGTTTACAGCAGTATTGGATTAGACTATTTTATTATTTTTTAAAAATTAAAAAAATAATAAATTTATTACTTTGACTATCAATTAATACTAAATATAATTTGAATATATTTTTTAAGTTATAATTTTACTTTTAGAATAAAAAAAAAAAAAAAGAAGTATGAGAATTTTAATAAAAATTAGTAAAATTTTGAAACAATTATTTTTTGTGTCTCTCAAATAAGTCTCACTTGTGTATTATGTATAATATCAACATATCTAATTTATAATTGATACAACAAAATAAAATATATTTATAATTGTATTCGTAATAAAATAAATTTTGATAATATATCAAAATAAGCAAGTCTCAATTGGTAAAAATGACTAAAATTACAATAAATTTAAAAAATTAATAACTAAATTTGTTATTTTTAGTTAGGACCAAATTGTAACTTTTCACAAACTAATGAAAATATTTATGCAATTTTTTTTTAAAATATGACAAATAGGTAATAAATAAATAAATAAATAAAAAGGTAAACATAAATATATTAAAGCAAAGAGGCAAACAAAATAAATAAATAAATAAAGGAGGAAGAACAGTAAATACAAAAAGAGTCCCCCGTATGAGGACTCTCAAAACCTATCAAAATTGTGGGACTATTAATCCCACATCTAGAGACTTATTTCAAGTGGGAAGGATATGAACTCATATCATATGGTGGACAACAAACATGGAAAAGGAATTAATAATTTCAATTTCAATCCTAGTCCGGTTCAACAAATGCCGCCCAATAGTGCTATTCCTCGGAATTGTGCACGTATTGTGCCATTATGTGAGTTTTTTTTTTCTCTTACTTAACGTCACATGACAATGAATAAGAAAGCGATAATTACATTTTGGTATTTCTAGTTTGACGAAGTTTCAAAAACTTCTTCGAGTTTTATAAAATACCAAAAAGGAGCCCGTTGTTTGACTAAATTACACTTGGGTACCCTCCACCTCCCATTTTTTAGAAAATGACAACATTACCCTTGAACATATTTTGGATAACTTAGTTTTTTTGTATTACAAGTCCCTGAATTCTTCTAGTATTAGTATTTGGTCTCGGAGTAAAAAGAAAATTATTTTTTTAAAATTTTATTTTCATTTTCTTTTCTTCTTCGTCTTCTATTGGTGCTTTTTTTTTTTCATCTCATTTCCATCTTCAACACCTTCTACCTATAGGCGTGTAAACTGATCCAATCCAATACAACATATTTTTAGTATATCTAATCCAATCCAATGTTAATTGAGTTTCTAATTTTTGGATCTGATCCAATCCAATAGTAGATGAAAATCTAATCCAATCCAATCCAATCCAATTAAGAGTTTTCAAATCTAAATCCAATCTGATTAATGTAAAATAATAATAAAAAAAAAACATAAGTATTTATTCAAATTAAGTTTTTTACACATAATTTAGTATATAAATTTTACATTACTATAAAGTAAATTACATATAATAAAGTATTAGATATAAATTTTACACTATAATGAAGTTATAATACATTACTCGACAATTAATTGTGAAGTTTGTAAAAGAAAAACTCGTCAATTCATTCTTTTTGTTTAATTTGATTTCAATAATGATTTTGAAGGGTTAAAGAAAATATATATTTTTGTTATAATTACAAATTATTCTCTAAGTTGTGTACAAACATATATTTTTTATGGCAATTTAGATGCATTTATAAGTCAATTAGATATAAATATGTGATATAAATTTATTTATTTTTAATTAATATATACGGATTGGATTGGATTGGATTTTGATATATGAAATCCAAATCTAATCCAATCCAATTAGAAATCTAACATTTCAAATTGAATCCAATTTATCAGGAGTAGTAGCTCGCAGATGAGGTAAGCAGAAGGTGATGAAAATGGAAAGGAGAAGAAGAAGTAGTAGAAGACAAAGAGAAAAGAAAAAGAAAAAGGATAAGGGTAAGGAAAAGGAAAGAGAAATAAATAAAAAAATAAAAAGACTTTTATACCCTTGGCAGATGGGGTAACTAGTTATGATGGAAAGGAGAAGATGTGACAACTGTCTTTCTTAACAGTATAAATACATGGATATTTTAAAAGAACAATTGTCACTTCGTGAACTTACATGAAAAAGTCAGCTAATTTATTTTTTATTTTTTTATTTTTTATTTGGTAAAGCATTAAAAACATATTATCAACTAAAAACTTAATTCATTTAATTCCCCTTTAAAAACAACTTATATTTTTCTCTTTCTATAAAAATTATACTTATCTCAAAACTACCATTTCATGTCCCTTCAAAAATTATTATACTATAGTGCAAAATACTATACAAAGTTTAGGTTTTAGCATATTTAGTCCCTGTCTTATTTGAGTTTTAGCATTTTTGGTCCCTTTATTATTTAAATGATAAAAAATTTCCCTTATTTTTCATTATGTTAGCATTGTTAGTCCCTTACTTATTTAAATAGCAATAATGGTCCATGGGTGGGGAATGTGAAATTCCACAGTGGCAACAATTTATTGGCTGGGAAGACTAAAGGCGCCGGAGGATGTATTACTCGAGGCACCGAAGGATGCTTTGTATGAGGCGCTGAAGGAAGATATGACATGAACCGAAGGATGGTTGAAGTGAAGCTTCGAAGGATGTCCTATGTGGAGCATTAGAGGACAAGCTTGGAGGAGCTTAGTTTTCGAAGGATAAAATGTAGCCTTAGTTTGCCTATAAATATGAAGCACTTGTAATCTTTTAGGGACATTACTTTCATTTGTGAGAACTCAAGAATTCTTAGAGAGAGAAAGTTGTTTATTTAATTCTTTTCTTAGAGAACTCGAGATTTTTCGAGTGATTGTTATACTTAATCCAGTTGATTCGTAATAAGAAAAGATTTTATTGTTAGTACCATTTTTAGTACTTACAATTGACGCCGTCTATGGGAAATGAGACAAGAAGTCAAAGATAGTGATCGAGCATAGGAGAATTGAAGACCAAGTCCTTTTAGATCTTCTTTACGAATTCATTTTTTTGTGAAGATTTCTAAATCGAGACTTGATCAAGAAAAAAGAAATGATGGCACCGAAAAGAAGAGGATCAACAAACACTAAGATTTCATCGAGCTTGGAAGAATCGAGTAATCTGGAGGCATTGCAAATAGACCAGTTGGCAAAGATGATTCAAGGATATGAAGAGAAGAATAATGCAACTACAGAGATGATGATGGATATGAAGAAAATGTTTGATGAGAAACTCCAAGATCTAGAGAGCGAGAACAAAGTACTAAAAGAGAAAGCTGGAAGGTCAGAGCAATTGAATGGAGAGAGAAATTCAGCCAGTCAAAGCAAAAGAACAGAGGAGGAGAGCGATGTAAAGATATTCGAAAGTAGCACCAAAATTCCCGAGAGTTCGGCAGCGTCGAGCTCAAGAACTATGAACAGCAACAAGAGAGCTAATTGACATATAGAAAGAAATGATTCCAAAAGAAAGGATAAGGAGAAAGAGAAGGCGACTAATCTATTGGAGTTAAATGAGAAAATCATTGAAGAAGTTGTTTGAAGAGTGGGAAGGATTCTGATGAATAGCCCAATGGACAAAGCAGAAGAAGCTATGAGAGGAATTTTGAGGTCACCATTTGCACAATGGATAATGAAGGAAGTAAAGCCAAGAAACTTTAATCCACCTATGCTAGACAAGTTCCAGGGAAAGTTTGATCCAATTTCTCATCTTTTATAGTTCAAGCCGAGGATCTCTCTAGAAGAAATCATCGAAGGACTGATGTGCAAACTATTCTCGATAACCTTCAATGAACGAGCTTTGAGTTGGTTTAGTCAGCTTCTAGAAGGTTCAATCCAAAGCTTTGAGCAGTTCAGCATGATATTCTTGGAGCAGTATAAAAGCAACTATCCACAAAAGAAGACAATGGCAAATTTGAACCTGGAGCAAAGGTACGACAAGAATACTAGGCAATTCCTTGAAAGATTCACTGAAGTGATAGAACAGATACACAAGCTAGATTTGAGGCAAGCAGCAAACTTCTTCGTTCGGGGGCTAATCAATGGATCGCTGGTCCATGAAAGGTTTATTGAAACTCCTCCTGAAGATATGAATGAAGTGAGAGCAAAGGTGGAAGCGATCATCCAGGTGGAAGAGAATAGGAAGAGAATAGCAAAGAATGCAGCCATCACAATTACTCAAAATACTCCTCCAAAGTATCAAGAAGTGAAGAAGAAGCTGGAGGAAAGACAACAAAGACCCAGAGGAAGATCCAATCAAAATAAGAGGCCAATAGAAAGCCAGAGGAATGATTATAACTGCAATCCCCAGAAAAGGTTCAAGCTAGAAGATGAGGGTTTCGATTATACTTTCACCATGCTGTGGGAAAAAATCTTGGCAGAATTGAAAGATCAGAACATTTTCAGTACCCTGAAGCCATACAACGTCCCGGATCATTTAAAAGACCGAAGCCAATATTTTATTTTCCATGAAGATTATGGACATACTTTGGCTACGTCCAGAAATCTATACTTTCAGCACAGGGCTATGACGAAGAGGGGGGAATTACAAAAGTATGTGAAGAGCAAAGCCCTGATAAAGTCAGCAACACCACTATTATAGGAAAGCCAAGGCAAAGATAAGGTATAACAAGCAGGAACATCAAAGGATAGGGAGAATCTATGAGTTGTCTCCTTTATTCACCAAGAAAAGGATGAAAGCAAGGGAGATATGGGGAGTTCGAAAGTAGAAGGCTAGAGAGAGGATTGGGGATGATAGCCTTGAAAGGGTACGTCAATACCATTTCCGGAGGACAATTTTGTCAGGACAAAGTTCTGATAGTCTTCTCGGATCAAAACCTAGAAAAGGTTAATCTTCTGCATGCATACCCATTGGTAATTAAGCTCTGGATTGGGAATACTCTGGTGCCAAGGGTACTAATTGATGGAATGAGTAGCTTTGAGATTCTCTTCTGGGATGCATTCCGGAGGATGGAATAGAGAAAGAAGAAATCCAACCTGTTAAAACTTCGCTCCATGCTTTTAATGGAACTAAAGTTAAACTACTTGAGGTGGTAGCGTTGCCTATGTACGCAATGAATTGAATAATAGAGGTTAAATTCCTGGTGGTAGATACGCATTCAGTCATAAATGTTATAATGGGAAGGGAATGGATTCACACAGTGAAGGGTGTGGTGTCAATGTTGCATCAAGTGATGAGATGCCTATCTCCAGATGGTCTTTACACCATAGATATCAAGGGAGATTAGTCGTAGAATCAAAGATGCTACAACATCAAAAACAAGGAAGGGGGAGTCCAAAGGATGACTAGCAACCAAGTCGAAAGATTTAATTAGGAAAAAAACAAAGAAAATGAAGTTCCGGAGGAAGAAAGTGAAAAATAGCAATTAAAGGGCTACTTGCAAGCATATCTAAAGAAAGTGGAGGAGGAAAAGGATTTTCCAGAGAATACAATCGAAGAGCTGATATAAGTTAACCTTGATCAGGAAGATTCAGAGAAGAAGAAAAAAGTGTTGGTAGGAGCCCAATTAACAAAAGCAGAAAGGGAGAAAGTAATAGAATGCTTGAGAAGAAATAAGGATATTTTTGCCTGGTTTCAAAGAGATATATTAGGAATAGATCCTAAAGAAGCTAAACACTGCTTGAACATCGATCCATCACATCCTTCGGTAAGACAAAAGCAAAGAAGGTTTGCCCCATAATGAAACAAGGTGATAAGTGATGAAATGGACAAGCTTTTGGAAATAGATGCAATCAAACTGTGTCAATATCCAGAGTGGCTATCCAACGTGGTCGTGGTTAAGAAGAAGAATGAAAAGTGGAGGGTATGCATAGGCTTCACGAACTTAAACAAAGCTTGCCTGAAAGACAATTATCCATTATCGAAGATAGACTAGTTGGTAGATGCTACTGCTGGGTATGAAAGATGGAGTTTCCTGGATGCTTACTCTAGTTATAATCAAATTAAAATGAATGAAAATGATAGGATTCACACAGCATTCATCACATAGAGGGGGTTGTACTGTTACAAAGTTATGCCTTTTGGTATAAAGAATGCTAGGGCGATGTACCAAAGGCTTATAAATCAAATGTTCAGCAAGCACATTGGAAAGAAGGTCAAAGCTTATATAGGCGATATGGTGATTAAAAGTAAGAAATTGAAGGATCATATAAAGGATATCGAGGAAATTTTTGAGGTCTTTTAGAAATTCTAGATGAAGTTAAACCCACTAAAATGTGTTTTTGGAGTATCGTCCAAACAATTCCTTGAGCATGTCGAGAGCAAGAGAGGAATTGAACCCAACCCAACACAAGTAAAGTCATTATCAGAAATTGAAGAACCAAGAACTATCCGAGATGTGCAAAGTCTAGCCGGAAAAAATTACTGCTTTAGGGAGATTCATTTCTAAAATGTTAGACCGCTGCAGACCATTATTTCAGAGTATAAGACAATTGACTTCTTTAGAGTGGGGGGAAGAGAAGAGCAGGGCATTTAAAGAGTTGAAGAACTATCTTAGTACAACACCAATCTTATCAGCATTGGAAGATGGAGAGGATTTGTTTATATACTTGGCTGCTTCTGAAGTAGCAGTGAGTGCAGTCTTAGTACGATAAGAGAACATAAAATAGAAACCAGTCTTTTACACAAGCAAGATGTTATTGGATGCAATGACAAGATACAGTGACCTGGAAAAAATGATTCTAGCTTTAGTGACTGCAAAGAAAAACCTCAGACATTATTTTGAATCTCATTTGATTACAGTGGTGATGAATTATCCAATCAGAAAAATTCTTTCTAAACCAGATCTTTCTAGAAGACTAACAAAGTGGGCGATTGAGATGGGAGTCTATGAGATCAAGTATATCCCCAGAGTAGCAAAAAAAAAAAGCCAAGTCATAGTCGATTTTCTTGTAGAAATTCAATTTTTTGAACGTACAAAGAAGGAACTAACAGTACTCCTGGAAGAAAGAATGCGGTGGATACTCAATACAGATGGAGCATCGAACAAAGAAGGAGTAGGCATTGGAATAATTCTTGAATCATCCTCCAGAGTGGTCGTAGAGGAAGCTTTTCGGCTAGAGGGGCAGACGACAAATAACAAAGTAGAATATGAAGCTCTGATCTATGGTTTGGAATTGGCGTTGAAGTTGGGAATGCAGAATTTAAAGGTCCTTCTGGATTCAGAGCGAATATCAGGACAAGTGAATAAAGTTTTTGAGGCGAAGGATCAAAGAATGAAGTTTTATTGCGATAAAGTGACTCAGTTGATCAAATGCTTCCGAAGGATAGACATCCAAACAATTAAGAGGGAACTGAATGTAAGGGCTGGCAGGCTAGTGAAAGGTGCAGCTTATAGGGAATAGGGAAAAAAAAAGAATAGACTCACTACTTCGAACGAGTATTCTATGGAGGTTAATATGATGGAGGCGAAGGATGAGTTAGAGCCTGAGGACTCAAAATAGAGCAGGATGGACCCAATAATAGATTATTTAAAATTTTCCAAAGAGTCAGAAGATAAGGGTCAAGAAAGGAAATTGAGGATAAAAGCCACCAGATACACTCTCTTAGATGGTATGTTATATAAAAAATCATTTTTCGGACCACTGTTAAGATGCGTGACAAGAGAGGAGTCCAACACAACATTGAATTCGATCCATTCAAGGATATGTGGGAATTATTTTGGAGTACAAAGCTTAGCTCACAAAGCATTAACCACCGGATATTTCTGGCTCTATATGATACAAGATGCCCAAGAATATGCAAGTTATAAGAAATGTCAGAAACATGGTCCACTAATTCATCAACCTTCTGAATTCTGCAATTCAGTTGTTAGTCCCTGGCCATTCTTGAAGTGGGGATTAGATATAATCGGAAAATTACCTATTGCAAAGGGTGGCAGATGCTTCGTTCTTCTTGTAGCAGATTACTTCACTAATTGGGTTGAGGCCGAAGCATTTTCAAGTGTCACTACCAATGATGTGATTAATTTCATATAAAGCACTCAATCTGTTGATTTGGAATGCTGAAATACCTCGTGATGGATAATGGAACTCAATTCAACAATGTGAAAGTAGAAAGCTTTAGAGAAATGTACAGGATAAAGATAAATTTTTCACCAGTTTATCATCTGCAAGCTAATGGGATGGTAGAGGTGATAAACAAGTTGATTGTGGGAAATTGGCAAAGGAATTTAGAAGAAAGGAGAGGAGTTTGGCTAGAAGAACTTTCGAAAGTACTATGGGCATAGCAAATGACAAAGAAGAAGGCAACATATGAAACTCCTTTTGTGTTAGTGTATGGAACCGAAGCAGTATTGCCGATTGAAGTAGAATTGCCAACTATAACCACTTTAGTAACAGAAAATGTGGAAGAGAATCAAAGACAGTTGGCAAGAAATCTGGATCTCTTGGAAGAAGTTCAGGAATGTGCACAGATACGAAGAGTTGTATACAAGCATAAAACAAGGGTTTTCTTCAATAAAAAGGCAAAGATCAGGCGCTTCATCAGAAGAGGCTGGGTTATGAGGAGGATCCCAGGAGTAATGCAGAAATGAAAATTTAGTGAGCAATGGGAGGAACCGTATGAAATCAAGGAAGTGCTGGGCAAAGGAATGTATAACCTAATTAATCTGAACAATTGAAAAGAAGTCCCCAGAATATGGAACGTAATGTTTTTGAAAAAATCTTACATTTTGATGTAAATTTTTAAAGGGGAACTGCACTCTTTTCCAACACTTCAGTTTTATCCCGTTGGGTTTTTAAGATAGGTTTTTAATGTGGCAGTATTCACGAATGATTTATCCCAACCCTTTTGTAGTTTTTTTAATCAAAATTAATGAATCAAAATTTCAATTGAAGCTCTTTTGAAATATTTTGAAACGAGGAATGGACGAACCGGAAGTGCTTGCATTCTAGAGATGGATGAGATAGAATGCTCTCACATTTCAAGGGTGGACGAACCAAAGTGTTCGCACCTGAAGGATGGACACACCAACAGTGTTCACATCCTAAGAATGGACGAGCCAGCAGCGCTCACATTCTATAGGTGGACGAGACAGAAAGATCTCGCACCTTAGGGGTGGACAAGACAGAAAGAGCTCGCACCTCAGAGATTGTAATATTGTTGAAACCTTTATTTAAATGATGGACACATCCAAAATAAATGAGTTGAAGCAATATTCATCTCAAAATTTTGCAGGTACTAAAGTTTAAAGAGCAGAAGAGAATTATAAATAAAGTGAAGGAAATTAGAATTCTTATTAAGAGTTTAGAAGGATTACAGATACAAGGAAAAAAAACTAATGATCAAAGACTGGAGGAGGAACCTCCACCCCACGACGTCAAGGAGGAGATCTTCTCGAAGTTACTTCTTCATAAAGCGTCCTCCTTCTAAGTCCCCAGCGTCGCATTACTTCCATCTCGGCTTGATCCTTCCTCCATTGACTAATGTATTCCCGACGTGAAACTTTGCCAACAAGCTCAATCATGGCATCATCTTCTAGGGGTACACGTCAAGCCAGAGATGTGTCAATGCCTTCCTTTTCAAGTAGATGTAATCTAGAAGTAGTCAATGAAGGACATTCCCCATGACGGTAGAAATGAGCATGAAATGACTGAGGGTTGTCATTTTGCATGAATTGTGGAGGCCGCCTTAAGATTTTGAAGGTGACGGATTCAGGAGGATTCATCGGCGGTGGAGAATTCAATTCTTTTGGGTAAGATTTGGGATGCTTTACCGAAGTATCAGAAAAACTTATTCCACGAGGACAATCAATCTCATCATCTGATAGGAAGGCAAATAGATCATTCATTGGACGAGGGATGAAGCGTCGAAGGGTCAGCGTGACAAAGTCAAGATAGTCTTCATAAGAAAACTGCCCTTCATACTTTGAAGTCAGCCGATATATGTATCGCCAAAGGTTCGCCCCATAAACACTTCGATGTCCCAATCCTCTAGTAAAGACGAAGCTCTAGGATCTAGATAAAATAAAAGAAAGGATGGCCTATGATCTTTCGTACTTGGCCCTACAAGACATAGTTTGGAATGAATTCATTGAGAGCCAAGGAGAATGCCTTATTGGAACTTCAAATTACACAAAATTCAAAGGAAAGGGTTTTTTGTTGTGACCAAGACAATGTACACGTCGATCAAAAAGCTTGACCATAGGAGCTTGGGATATAACTAAGAAAAAGTAAAAGAGAATGTAAAAATTTGGTTTCATTGATTGAGAAAAGTCATACAAGAATCCATTTGGAAATACAACATAAATAAAAAAGAAAAGAAAAAATTAGATGGCCGCACCTCCTTGACTACCTGGAGGTGGAAAAGGTAGGGTTGCAGTAAAGGCCTCAGGAATCTGTGAAGTTGTGGTAGTTACAGAAGTAGAGGATTGATCATGAGGATCGATCCTATTCTCCGAAGTGTGCAAGCTAGCTAATCCTTCTAGGGTTACTCCTGGACTTGGGGCAGGATGGGAGAAAGGGATATTGACCAGATCGTCGAAGGTTCTAGAGGATGTTACATGAATATTACTAGCTTCGGGATGATCTTCTAGAGTTTTTTCTTGGGAAGGGATATCCTCCACCTCTTTAACTTCTTGTTCTTCCTCATCATCCTCCGATAGGAAGTCAATCTGAAGACCTTCCTTCTCAATGTAATACCTCTAGTCATAATTGTTGAGGAGAAGCAATGGTATCAGAACTTACATGAATCTAAATTTAATAGATCAAATAGTTTCTAAATTCTGCAGCTTAAAGTAGGTAAACTTTCATTTATTTCAAAACCCAATACGTTTCTAAGAACCACAAACTGAACAACACTTTTGTTCAATTTGGAAAAATCTTTGTTCATTATTAACCTTGAGCAAGAAGGCCTATGTTTGTTAGCTAGTTTTGCTAGTTGTTGGTCTATATTTTATTGTTTTGAGCTTATAGTATTATCACACATTTATTTGAAATGATTGGCTGGTATTCGTCTATATGGACCAATACCAATTCTTTATCAAATGGGAATATGCTTAGCTTCACCACTATGAGAAGTGAAAAAGATTTGCAGATCAGAATCATGCTCAGATTTAACCATTATTTTTTATTTACTTTGACTTGTTTGGCTTGTGTTTTCTTACTTTGTCTCTCTTGGTTTGTTTAAGATTTCATGGTTGTTTTCTGCACATCTAATAATCCAATGCACTAAGTTATGACATGACATGAATTGTCAACATTATTGGTAGCATGCTTGCAAATTTGGGATTGTTCTTAGCATGATACATTTGTTTTTTTCTCTGCTCTCTGTCTCTATTAGCATTGTATGTGAAGGTTCATGTTGCCATTATGACTATATGACTATTGTTTGAACCTACTTGGACATGGGTTTGGTCTTTTTCTTACCCTTTCTTTCTTGGATTGTTTGATGGATGGTTTTAAGCTTGATAGGACAAATTTCTACACTTGTTTTCATAACTGTTAGATGCGAAATGGTATTAGGCAGATCATATACGCAATTTGTTATAGTGAATGTATGTTGGAAGCTGCTTTTTAGTGGATTCAAGGTCAATCTCAATTACTATGACTATTTGTGGGTGGCTTGTCTTTTCAGGGTTTATGAAGTCACATCAAGTAAGTTTTACATGAAACAACCCTTATACAAGCTAATTGTTACTTTGGTCATTGTTGTTTTGGGATTTTGAACCTTTGCGATGTCTAAATGGGAGAACCACTAGTTGCTATAAATATTGTATGTTGATTTATATGTAACTGAACCCCTGAGCTAACAATAGATACAACATGCTAATATAGATTAGTGTAATAACTTTAATAATACAATTAAATGACTTCAACTTCTTTTTCTGCAGACGAATGAAGATATGAAGTTGTTGAATAATGGTTTGCCCCACTATGATATGTATCACATTGTATTTGGCTCTTCAGCTACCACATGGAACTTAGCGGTTCCTTCCACAAATCCTCATTTTGGTAAGAGTGGTGAAAGAGTCACTTCAGAAGATATATAGGTTTTTGATGACTTAATGATGGATACGGTACACATTTCGGAGACAAGATGGCAAGACCATCTGACAGTGAAAAAAAGGGGAAGAAAAAGGGTAAAGGGAAGGTAAATTATGAGGATAGCATTGTAGCCTTAACCAATGCATTCATTGCAAAACAAGAACTTGATGTAAGCTCTAAGGAATCAAGACAAATTGGTCCTTTTTCAGATGATAATATTGAGAAGATTGTGAATATTGTTACGCCTATGGTAGAATTTGATTTCCAAAGAAAGTGAAGGCAATTGAGTTATTGAGGTTGAACAAAAACGCTCAAATCATCTTCCACAAATTCTCCTATGAATGAGAGTTTCCTACATTTATGAAGTTATCAATAGGAAGTAAAGTTGTTTTTTCATTTTTTTTTGTGTTATGTTTTTCTGATTGGTAACTTCATTATTACAGTATTTTATGCTGTAGATTATGAGGTAGAGATACTTATTTCAAATTTGTTTTAGATTATGAGGTTAAGATTATTTCAAATCTGTTTTAGATTATATAAGGTTGAGATACTTATTTTGAATATTTTTTAAATTTGATGGTTGGAGTTGTTGTACACTTGTTTGAGACTTATTATATTTGATTTGAACATGTGAACAATGTATGGTTCTGGTTCTGACTTGGATGACAATATTGTTGTTTTGATTATTTTGATGGATTACCATATAGAAAGTTGCGTAACAGATCTAGAATTTCAAAGTATATATCAGCCTTGAGTGGTCACGATAACATGTTATAGCTACTTAATCGTCATGTGGTGCTTTTGTTAGAGTATATAAGAATGAACAAGGACTGTTTCATGAGGTTGTGCACACTTCTTACGGTCCCTAATCACCTTCAGGAAACTAATACACTAACAGTGCAAGAGCAACTAATGATGTTCCTTACTATGGTGGCACATGCCGATATCAATAGAAAAAGTGCATATGAATGGGGTCACTCAGGGGAGGTTGTTGATCGGCATTTCGATAAGGTATGTTCCCATTTGGTTGGCTTGTCTAACAGGTTTATTGTGCCACCTGATTTCAACAGTGTATCACTTGTTATACAAAACAATCGAAGGTTGCACCCTTACTTTTAGGTGTTTATATGGTTTTTACTTAGTCGTAACATAATTCAATTTTGTATTTTTGAATTGTCATGACGATT
>WUAT03028459.1:0-14122 GCA_010015005.3 Ulmus americana
AGAAGTCCAAGAAAAAGGATTGTGGTACGGCTTTTTTTTTTTTTTTTTTTTTTTTTTTAATGTTAGTTTCATTTGGTGATGTTGGATTTGGGATTGCCCACTTTAAGTTTTTTTTTTTTTTTTGGGAATAACCCGCATTTTATTTACTACTGCAGATTGGAAAACAGTAATGGCAGTTCAGGGAGACCAAATAAAAAAAAATTATTTTATTTTGGAGACCAAATTCTTAATACTTAAAAGTTCAGGATTTATGGTGTAAAAAGTCTAAGTATTAGGACAAGGGTAATTTTGTCATTTAGTCAAACACAGGGTACTAAATGGCCTAAAACCCAACTTCGATAGTACTTTTTGGGATTATTAAGAAATAAAAGTACTTTTTGAAATAAACGCAAACTATAAGATACTAAACAGATAAAAATCCATTTGATAAAATATTATCTCTCTACTATTTTTTAATAAAATATTACATCTCTCCATAATTTTTTTAATAAAATATTACTCTTTTTCACTACCTTTTTAATAAAATATTATCTCTCAAACTATCTTTTTAATAAAATATTACCTCTCCACCAATTTTTTAATAAAATATTACCTCTCAATCACTTTTTTAATAAAATATTACATATTTCTACAACTATCTTTTCAGTAAAATATTACCTCTCCACCACTTTTTTAATAAAATATTACCTCTCAATCACTTTTTTAATAAAATATTACTTATTTCTACCACATTTTTAATAAAATATTATCTCTTTCTATTATATTATTATTAAATTCTCACTTTTTTAGAAATACTTTGTTTATAATACTTCGAATCAAACACTTCAGATACTCTGTTTAGAATACTTCAAACCAAACAAAAATACTGCTTCAAATACTACAAAATGCCCAACCAAACATGCTCATAATCTCTCCAGAATTTACACCCTAAAAAAAACAAAAAAAGGGAAAAAAATCTCCGAAATTACCAATGTAACTCTTATGTAATGCAAATTGAAAACGAAATTCTACTTAAAAATTGGGTTGATTATGCGAGGTTTCTGATGCCCGAGTATTTTGCATTTCATCAAGATGGCAAGACTGAGTTTGATTCTGTACTCAAACAAGAACATTCTAATGCCTAATACCGCCTTCCTTTTACCTTGCAGGCTGGAACGCCTAAAGAAGTAGATCGTTAATTACGGACATACTCATCCAAAAATATCCCGAGCGCCATTCCTTCGAGTCTTCAAATTGTGGCTACTTTAACGTTTACGATTGCATGCTACCTGTATCAAATAAAAACGAAAATGCATAACTACAAAAAGACAAGTATTCATTCATCATTCATCTCTGCTTGTTTAAATAAATGCAATCTTGAGGTGAAATCCTAGACTAGACATTACTTGGGATATGATTTAGTACAAATTTGATTCGTTTGAACCTTTCTAGCTAACGTTTACGAAATTTACCACCCCATTGAGCCTTATTGCTATAATGTAGCCATAATTTTCTTCACTACCCAAATATTTTCTATCTTTATAAGCCTAAACATTTTTTATTTACCCTTCAAGAGAACTCATACACAAAACAACACAGGGTTCTAGTGATAGGAGGGTTGGTGAGAACCCTGCTCTATAAAAAGGGTATACCGCACTATGAGAAGCTTAACAAAGCAAAAAACTAGTTTTCTGCTAATACCTGATTATATTTTGCCTGCAGAAATTACGATGTATTTGCTGCATGACCTGATGCCTTTTCGGGTCTTCTGCACCACATAAATACAAACCATATTGTCCTTAATAAGCCTCCGTTAGCAAAATGTGGGATAAATAAGCGTCCCCAGTAAGGATAATATGGGCCTGGTAGTTTGAGCAAGGTGAAAAAGATAGCCATGCAAATCAGATGCCAAGGCACTTGTGTATCCTGCAAGCCATACAATAAGATACATCAATTAATTCAAAGCCCTTATGATAAAATCAATTAAAAAACAAAAGGTGAATTTACTAGAAAATCTCATCATCGGAAATGAGGCAACAGTCCAATTGTTCTAATCTTGCATCAGATTATTTCACAAATCGAATATACGAACAAGGGAGGGAAACCAGAAGCCTCCAAAGTCCAAAGACTGGTATTTAGATCAAAATGTGTATTTCTCAAAGTCTTTCCAACAAAATGGATTTAATAAAAAGAGAGCTAAAGGACCGACGACACAATTTCTGGACAAAAGTCAGAAATGCTTACAACAGACATTTATCCCACTTTGGTACACAATTAACTGAATACTGCATGATTAATCAAAAGTTTACCTTAAGAATTGGACAAACATCCAAAGCTGTCTGTCTTAAGACTCCAGCAACAGCGAATCCGATGATTAATGGAACAGGGACCAGAAACAGCTTCCTTTTATGTGCACAATATGACATCTCACTAAGAGAGGAGACTGCAAGTAAAGGCACAGATAAGTACTTGACAACTGCCAAGACAAGGTCAAGAACAAGTTGAATGAAGTTGTCAAATGCTCTGTTCCAAGGAAAGCTCTTCACTTGCGGAGGGGAACTATCCCACAATTTCCTTGCTTTGTCCACCAAGTGATCCAATTTTATGTTCCTAGAATCAATGGGTTAGTAAATTTTTTGTATGATTTGGTATTGATTCTTAACTACCACCTGGCTTAGCAGCTTGCTGTCGTCATGAAGGATTCACCACAACCACACTGCCCTTTAAAGTTCGGATTGGTTTATAAATCCAAGTATTGGTTTTTGGATCTTCAAGCCTTCACCTCTCCTCGACGGACAACCTCCTCCATTGCCACCTCGAGAAACCGATTGCCGCTCCACCATCCTCAAGAGCTCGATTTGTCACCGTCGTGGCCCAAACACCCATGCCACCCACAGATCCCTCCTCCCCAGAAGCCGACCTTGCATTTCCCAAAAACTCAGGGCCGGCAGATCGGCAACACGCCTTGGCTTGTCGCCGGACCGCCGGCCAGTTTCTTTCTCTCTCGACCTTTTTTTCCTGAGTTTCTTCATTACTAAATTTTGATAGTCTGAACTTTAATTGTTTATATCATTATTTAATATAATATTAAGGAATATAAATTAATGTGGAATACTAAATTAAACCTTAATTTACTATTTTGCCCTCACAATGTAACGTTTACGAAAAAAATTAAACGGAACCTGACGGAAGGGCCAAAATGGCACACATCTTGCGCAAAAATGGCCGAACTGGGTCATTTTCGTAGAGAGGGGCCAAACTGGGACTGTCTAGAAAAAAAAACAGGGGCCTCAAGTGATGTTTGTCCTATATTTATCTATAGTCGTGAAGTCCAACAAAAGGTCTCTAAGATTTGGAGCAACGATAATTCATTCTTTTCATCCCCATCAGCAAAAAAAATAAATAAAGTGTCATCAGCAAATTGAAGGTGTGAAACGACTACCTTGTCCTTGCCCACCATGAAGCCTTTAAAAGCATTATCCTCAACATGCCCAAGATATCTTCTACAAGAGTAAATAAGGGGATAAGGGATCCCGTTGACAAAGACCCTTCAACCCTGAAAACTACCCTCTAGGTCTTCCATTAATCAAATGGAATAAGAAACAATGCTTAGACACCCATAAATCCATTTCCCCCATCTAATCCCAAAACTTTTTTTCTCCAACACAAATTCCAAAAGTTCTAGTCCACATGGTCATAAGACTTTTCAAAGTCAATCTTGAAGACCAAATCTTCCTTCCCTGACGCCCTATACTCCTCAACCGCCTCGGTTGCCACTAAAACAACATCATTAAATTGTCTACCTTGAACAAAGGCCCCTTGTGCTTTCAAAATTGTCTCCCTCAATACCTCCCTCTGTCTTGAGGCCAAAACGTTTGAAATTATTTTGTAAAGGCTGGTCACCAAACTAATGGGCCGAAGATCCTTAATCCTCAAGGAATTGAACTTTTTTGGGATAAGGCAAATATAAGTTTCGTTTGTGATCCTGGAAAAATTCTGACAAAACTTCCATTGAGCCCTCCTTTAACACGTCCCAACACGAATGGAACAAGGCAAGAAAAAAAATCAGGGCCCGGAGCTTTGCTACCTTCACATTCGAATATAGCATGACTAACTTCATTCTCCTCAAAAGGTCTCTCTAACCACGAAGACATCATGCTTGGTATGGGACTCCCCTCAACCCGTCCCACCTCCCTATCATAAGGAATCAAAGAGTACTTGAGGTATAACTTTTCAAAGTAGCTAATAATCTCCTTAACCATTAGCTCTTCATCTTCCACTAGTCCCTATTGAAAGCGAATATAGTTTCATTGTATAAAATACATGAAGAATACAAGTATATATAACAATATATAAAAAGGGTTTCCTATATCTAAGGCTAGAATTAAGGTTGACCCAATAAATAACGGGGATACAAAATAAATGGCACAGTAAATGATAAATATGGCACAATAAATGATAGTTAATAATTCCTACAGTTACTTTAAACGGCTCTAACGGACAACTGATGCCAACACTCCCCCTCAAGTTGGTGTATAAATATCTCTAATGCTCAACTTGTTCAATGAGTTATAGAACACTTTGCTAGAGACAACCTTTGTAAGTATATCTGCTAGCTGATCTTTTGACTTCACAAACGAAAACCAAATAATATTGGTCTCAAGTTTTTCCTTGATTGTGTGCAATATCTATAGTTGCTTTATTATCACAAAACATGTTCATTGGATTATAAACAAATATCCAATTTCCTTCCTTAGCCTCTTTAACCAAAGAAGCTCGCAAAGTCCCTTAGCCATGCATGCCTCTAAACTCAGACTCTACACTAGATAGCGAAATCACCTTCTGCTTTTTACTCCTCCATGTGACTAAATTACCTCCCACGAAGGTGAAATAGCCCGATGTAGATTGTTTGTTAGTAGTTTTTCATGTCTAGTCTGAGTCTTATAACGGTATAACCATCAATATTTAGATGATTATCCTTTGTGAACATGATTTCTTTTCCTGAAGATGATTTCAAATATCGTAGAATCCGAATCACCGTATTCATATGATCTTCACTAGGACAATGCATGAATTGGGTCACTGTGCTTACAACATATGCAATAGTTGGACGTGTATGAGATAGAGCAATTTTCCCATCAGACGATATCTCTCTCTGTTTGTGGGTACTTGATCCGAGTGTTCTCTCAAACCATGACCATGAACATCAGCATATCTGTAGGTCTATAATCAAGCATTCTCGTTTCGGATAATAAATTAAGTATATATTTCCTTTGTGATAGGAATATGCCTTGACTTGACCGAGTAACTTCAATACCCAAAAAATACTTCAACCCCCGAAGATTCTTCATTTCAAATTCAGCAGCCAAATGCTTTTGCAAACTAGAGATTTCTTCTTTGTCATTCCCTGTAATTATCATAGCGTCAGCTTAGACTATTAGAGTTGTTAACTTCCCTTGTTGATGTTTCAAGGAAAGACTATGATTCGAATTGTTTTGTTTGTAACCATACTTGTTTATAGCCAAACTAAATCTTCCAGACTAGGCCCTCGGTGATTGTTTCAACCCATATAACGCCTTCTGCAGCTTGCATACGACCTTAGTTCGAGATGAAGTGGTAAAGCCGGGTGAAATGTCCATGTACACTTTTTCCTTAAGGTCCCCACGAAGAAAAGCGTTTTTTTCATCAAACTGGTGCAATGGCCAACCTAAGTTTGTGGTAAGAGAAAGAACAACTTTATCAGTATTCAACTTTGCAACGGGCGAAAAAGTCTCCTGATAGTCTAGTTTATACTATATATGTCTGGTTTATCCCTTCGCGACGATTCTTGCTTTGTATCTTTCTATTGACCCATGTGCCTTGGGTTTGATGGAAAACACCCATCTACAGCCCTCCATTTTCTTTTCCTTTAGTTGCGATATAAGCATCCACGTGCCATTCCTCTGCAATGCTTTCATCTCCTTAGTAATTGCTTGAGTCCAAGGTTTCTGTACTGTCTTAGGAACATGATCAGAGGAGAACTTGAGCGCAATGGCTTTCAAAGGTTATAATAACCTCTAGGTTGAGACGTGGTTGGCAATTAGATATTTCAACCTTTTCCTTCATATTCAGGGGAATAGCGATTGGGTGGTTTGCCACGGTTTTGCTTGGTAGGTAATTTATAGCCAATAGAATCATCTGTAATATCAATGGGTGAAAGTTTAGAGATTGTACCTCAAGAATATTCTCAGGAGAGCAGTTGTTTAGTACTAAAGGGTGAGGGGTGGACGGTTCACTTCTAGTTTCAATATCCTCCATTTCTTCTTGTTGGTTCCTTTAGCTGAACTACAACTAGACCTTGTTGGGCCTCATTGTTTACTGGTGAATCATTCACCCTTCACATCATTGCTTGATGGTGATATATCTTCAAAACCTGGCCAACTTTCCCAACTATGCTCTTCAAAACCTCCCCCTAGAGAGAAGAACGAGTAAGAAAGTTTCAGATTCAAGAAAAGTCACATCCATGGTAGTATAAAGTCGCTTAGTAGTAGGATCATAACACTGATAGCCCTTCTTATGTGTTCCATATCCTAGAAAAATGCAATGAACATCACATGGATCAAGTTTTGTTCCTTGATTTTTGTGGAGATGAACATAAGCAACACATCCAAACATCCGTGGCGGAAGCATTAAAATGGATGGTAATGGAACATAATGAGCAAGGGCTTGAAGTGGAGTTTTAAAGTGCAAGACCCGAGAAGGCATTCTATTCAGCAAATAAACAGCAGTGACAACTGCATCTGTCCAAAAACATCGAGGTACATGACCGCAGTTAAGAGTGCTTGAGCCGTTTCTAGAATATTCTGTTATTTCACTAGAACAGACAGTCTCATGATGAAGACCATGTGCCTAGAAGTAGTTTTGCAACTCATTATTGACATATTCCCCACTATTATTGTATCGAAGAATCTAAGTTTATCAGAGAATTGCATCTTTATCATACTATGAAAAGATTTAAATTTTCAAAAACATCATTTTTATTTTTCATCATATAAATCCAAGTCACGCGTCTACAATTGTCTATAAATGTCACAAACCAACTTGAAGGAATAGAAATAGGGGCAGGACCCAGACATCGGAATGAATTAAAGTAAATGGAGTTTCACACCTAAAATCTGACTCATTCAACTTGGAGAGTAAATCTGAAAAAATAAATACTTCAAATAACCAAACGATAGATGCCTTAGTCGACTTTGCCTACAGATAATAATTTATTTGAAAGAGACGGAAAAAGTATTTGGTAATGAAAAAGAAGATGGAAGAGCAATTGGTCCGGCCCCTATAACGGGATACATTACTCAATTGGCATTTGCAATGCTGGTCCGTTTTGGTTGTGGGTTTGACAAAATCTTGCAGATCAAATGTCATATGATCGGTTGCTCCTGAATCACTAAGATTTGTAGTGTAGAAGTGAAAGGATCCCCATGTGGTATAAGGGATAGTTCCGATACAGTGCTCATGAAGGCTGCTCGACTAGGATTCTCCTTTGCACCTGCATCACGTTTTTTCTTTTCCTTGAGTTCATGCCACCAGTTAGGAGATCCATGTAGCTTAAAACAGGTCTCTCGAGTATGTTTTATATTCTCATAGTGTGTGCAACTTCCACCCTCTGCTTGTGATTTAGACTTTGTAGTCGTATTAGGCTTCTTACCAGACAGTATTTGAAGGGAAGATTGTTGTTGTGATTTCTCTCCTCCCTTGGAGAGCTTAACAGCACCGGATGTGGTATATCCTTTTGTCATCATCACCGCTTGCCTTAGATCTTCTCTTTGAACATGTGCGTAGGTTTGTTCTACCGTAGGAAATGGTTCTATTTGAAGCACATCTCCTTTAATTTTGTCAAGACGATCATCCAGTCCATCTAGGAAAGTATAAACTCTATTCTCCAGTAAACTAGAGTTATACTTTTGTATATCACCTTCACACTCCATTGGATTTGAACGATGAAAATCGATTTCTCTCCATAAACCTTGAAGGTTATTGTAGTATGTTTCAATAGATCCTCCTTGTTTGAGTCTCGTCACTTGTCTCTTGAGATCATAAACTTGAGAAGTGTCAGTGCCATCAAAATAGATTTTGGTGATATTATCCTATACTGCCTTTGCCGTTGGAAATATGGTAAAGTTGTTGGTGAGGCTCGGGTCCATGGAATTAATCAACCATCCCTTCACCACTGCATTTTAAGTTCTCCATTTTTTGAAATTCAATCTGCCATATGGGGCTGTGGAAAATTCCTTTTTATCTATCCCAACTTGTCTTTGCCTGAGATATACATCTCAACAACCTAGGACCAAAGTGCATTGTTGGTGCCGTCCAACTTGATGCCAATCTGTGAAGCAAACTCATGACTCAGTGTTTGAATCGGAGTTTGGGTCTGGTTCAAAACTTGTGTCATTCAGGCTAGAATTAAGGTTGACCTTGTAAATAGGGGATACAAAATAAATGACAATTAATAATTCCAACAAAGACTCTAAATGGCTCTAACAGAGAGCTCACGCCAACAGTCCCATCTCACACTCTAATTTGGAAATTGCTTTGATGGATTTTGTGCAATTCAGCATTTTATGAAAAAGCTTTGTATTTAAAGCTTCGTATTTGCGTCACCCTCTTTTTCAGGATAATTACTTTGAAGAGGCTTTCAAAATGAGAAATGTTTTGGAAGAATTTAGAAAACCTGGTGTTGGCCAACAGAAACCCACTATATTGGGTCTTAGGGAGCATATGTTCAGTGGAAGGTCAGTCCTTTCATTACAGCACCAAAGGAATTTTGAGTTTAGCATGCAAAAGATACAATGCACAGATGGCAGAGATACTTTTATATGCTAATTGTTTATTCTTTTTTTTTTTTTTTTAACAGTGTTTCTTCACTTGCTTGGTTTATGTCCAATCAGGAGACTAGTTTTGTAACTATTGGCCAACGTGTTTTGGCAAATATCCTAAGGTGAGCCCAATATTTACCATTTACTTCCTCTAATCAGTCATGACCTTTTAGTTTTTCCTTATTTGAATCCAACCATATAGAAAAAGTGAAGTATGATGCCTTTGTTATTTGTCTTCTTATATTTAAATCCAATCACTGAGTGTTTTCATCAATTTAGCTGATTCAGTGAGTATACTCTGCCATCAATTTTCTCTTTTTTAATCCAACTATTGAATGTATATGTCATTGCTAAAAACTGAGATATCATGGCTCAATAGGTCCATTCTAAGATGACTTATTTTCATATGCTACTACAGAGTACGGTTCCATTATGGCCACCCTTGTATTTTTGTCATATTTTAATCTAATTTTCTTCTTATATTTAAATCCAATCACTGAATGTTTTTGCTATAGAACAGTGAAGTATCCTGCCTTTTTCATCCATTAATTTTCTCTTATCTAATCTAACTATTGAATGTATATGTCATTGCTAAAAACTGAGATATCATGGCTCAATAGGTTCATTCTAAGATTACTTATTTTCATATGCTACTACAGAGTGCGTTTCCATTATGGCCACCCTGATATTTTTGATAGACTCTTCCATATAACAAGGGGAGGCATAAGCAAGGCTTCAAGAATAATCAATTTAAGCGAGGACATATTTGCAGGTGATTTTTGGTTCAAAAAATGCCTTTTGGAGAATAGATTTTATCCAGGGATTAATTTTATAGTCTACAGGGTACAATTCAACTTTGCGTGGAGGATTTATAACACATCATGAGTATATCCAAGTTGGCAAGGGGCGTGATATGGGTATGAATCAGATATTACTTTTTGAGGCTAAGGTTGCAAATGGAAATGGAGAGCAGACTCTGAGTCGCGATGTTCATCGGCTTGGACGTCAATTTGACTTCTACAGAATGCTTTCTTTTTACTTCACAACAGTTGGTTTCTACTTTAGTTGCATGGTATGTTACGTGAAACACTCTCGTATGTATGTCTATGAGTCGCTATTACACATCAATTTATGTAGTTTTTTCTTTGGTTCATAGAAAGACTACACTGTTCTTTCATACTTAGCTCCTTGTGGTCAAGTTTCACTTGTCCAGGGACCTGGTCCTTGGCCTAGGTTGGTGTCCTCCAAGCACATAGCGAAGTTAAAGAAAACTGATTTCATTTCATCTTATCACAATTCAGTACAAGGTTAGGATAATATAAACAAAAGTTTCATAAAACCAGCCTTATATTAAGCACAAAACAATAAAGGGAGCGGCAGGTCTCAATACTGTCAGTAAGTGTCAGTGCATATTTCCATAGAAGTAAAGTACTAAGGGTCATGGGCTCTCTCAATGTTCTTTCTGGGAATTTTCAAATTTAAACTTGTATATGTGATTATACCACTAGAATTCCTCCTTTGTTTATGCATTACCGATTAAATGCGATGCCATTGTCTCAGGTAACAGTGCTGACTGTATATGCATTCTTATATGGACGTGTGTACATGGTTATGAGTGGTGTGGAAAGAGAGATCCTAGAGAACACAACCATACATTCGTCCAAGGCCCTGGAAGAGGCTTTAGCTACACAATCTGTTTTCCAGTTGGGCTTGCTGCTGGTGTTGCCAATGGTCATGGAAATTGGCCTTGAGAAAGGTTTTTACGCTGCCTTGGGTGATTTCATCTTCATGCAGCTGCAGCTGGCCTCAGTGTTCTTCACATTCCAGTTGGGAACAAAAGCACATTATTTTGGGAGAACAATTTTGCAAGGAGGTTCTAAATACCGAGCTACTGGCCGTGGTTTGCTTCCTTACCATGTAAAGTTTGCAGATAACTACAGGCTGTACTCTCGTAGTCATTTTGTCAAAGGATTGGAGCTGTTCATCTTGTTGATTGTGTGTGAAGTCTACGGGGAAACTTATCGGAGTTCAAATATCTTCTTGTTCGTCAATTTCTCCATGTGGTTTCTTGTTGCTTCCTGGATGTTTGCTCCTTTCATTTTCAATCCTTCAGGTTTTGACTGGCAAAAAACAGTGGTTGATTTTACGGATTGGAAGAGGTGGATGGGAAACCGTGGTGGTATTGGGATTTCACCTGGGGAAAGTTGGGAATCTTGGTGGGATGAAGAACAGGAATCCCTCCGAAACACGGACATCAGGGGAAAAGTGCTTGAAATCTTACTTGCATGTCGTTTCTTTATCTACCAATATGGTATCGTCCACCACCTTGTTATAGCTAATCACAACAAGAGTTTGCTGGTAATATATCTGTTTTTTCTTGTTTGCCTCCCAATGTGTTTATTGTTCAAGGCAACTTTCTAACAAGCTTCTACTCTAATTATTCGTAGGTCTATGGACTTTCTTGGTTGGTTATGGCAACTGTTCTTGTTTTGTTAAAGGTACTCTACGCTAATTGTTTGGTGGTAATAGAGTGTGTCGCAGTAGCTAAAAGCCCCTACGTTTTGTTTGTGACAGATGGTATTCGTGGGAAGACGGATATTTGACATGACAATGAGAAGACGGAAATTAGTACCGGACATCCAGGACTATAAGCCCTTTCAGCCCTTGTTCAGAATTCTGAAAGCGTTTTTGTTTCTGGGATTCGTGTCAGGGATGACTGCGTTATTCCTTGTGCGCGGGCAAACTATATCAGATTTATTTGTTGCTATCCTTGCACTCTTGCCAACGGGGTGGGCAATTCTTCTGGTAAGTTGAATGCTTTTATTCATGTAGGACGGAAAAGGAAGACAGAATTTCTAACTCGTAAGAAATTAACACTCTAAATGTGAATCAATATAATGAGATGAGTTGTTGTTGTTGTTGTTTGTAGATTGGGCAAGCATGCAGGAGATTGTTGAAGATGGTAGGGCTGTGGGAATCAATAAAGGAGCTGGGAAGAGCATATGAGTATGTAATGGGACTGATAATCTTCATGCCAATTGCCATTTTGTCATTGTTCCCATTTGTCTCGGAGTTCCAAACTCGTTTGCTCTTCCACCAAGCAATCAGCGGAGGTCTCCAAATTTCAATGATTCTTGCTGGCAGAAAACAGAGGGAGAATGAGGAGGCGCCGTACAAAGAATATAAACCCAAAGGACACTAAGCCAAGACTCTAGCTACTTCAACTACCATTTCTCATTTTTCAACTTCCAAACAATGATGGAATTCTAAGAAAGTTACGTTTGATTTGTTTTCTAAAATTTAGTTTTTTTTTTCTTTGAAAAGTTATTTTCACTATCACGATCACATTGAAATTCTATTGAGAATAAACAAAGAATTCTCTTACGATTGGTTGTTATATATCTATTCCTTTTTAATTCTCTTAATTGTCCGTCATTCCGTTAATTCTTATAAATTAATATTCTATAACACCTAAAAGATAATTTGTTAGCCATTGTGGAATCCATCCAGCACACGAGATAATGGCATGTTCTCTTTGCTGTTTTTTAAATTTTGTTTTGGTGATCCAATTCAAAATATGTTCTTTTCTCTGTTTGAGTTGGTTTCAAATAAATTTATTTTTTAAGTTTTGATTTAATTCTTAGCAGTTCGTAAAATTTTCTTTAATCTTTTATATATATATATGGTTTAATTGGTTCTAATGTTATTTTTTATTTTCAGCGAGTTTGTATTTTGTTTTCTCAGGTAGGGTTGTTCAAAATATTTTATTTAATTAGATATCCAATCAATCTAATTTAATATAATCTAATTAAGATTGGATTTGGTTTGAAAAGTTAGATTTCTAATTAGATTGGATTGGACTTGGATTTTATATACTAAAATCCAATCTAATCCCTATATATTAATTAAAACTAAATAAATTTATATCACATATTTATATCTAACTTACTTGTAAAATGTATCTAAATAGTCATAAAAATATATATATATTTGTACACAAACTTAGATAATAGTTTGTAATTATAAAGAAAAAATATATTTTCTTTAACACTTAAAAATTATTATTGAAATCAAAATAAATAAAAATAATGAATTGATGAGTTTTTCTTTTTACAAACTTTATAATTAATTATCAAGTAATATATTATGATTTCATTATAGTGTGAACTTCGTATCTAATACTTTATTATATGTAATTTACTTTATGGTAATGTAAATTATGTGTAAAATACTTAATTTGAATAAATACTTGTATTTTTTTTTTACGTTAATCGGATTAGATTTGGATTTGAAAACCCTAATTGGATTGGATTGGATTTTCATCTACTATTAGATTGAATCGGTTTCAAAAATTAAAAATCCAATTAACGTTGGATTGGATTGGATGTGCTAAAAACAAGTTGGATTGGATTGGTTTACACCCTTACTCTCAGGTCCTAAAATGGTCGTTAATCCCACGAATTTTACCCTTTTTGATATTTAATTTGTCCCACAAATTTTAATCAAATCAAACTTTGCCCCATTTCTTGATGAGTTTTTTGGGTGAATTTTGCATCAAACCACTTCAATTATATATATATATATTTCATAAAATGAAATTAAAATATATCGAGAAATCTTTTAAAATGTTTTTTTAATTAATTTTAAAAATTTTGTGAGTAAAAATATATTTAGATTTTTCAAGATTTAGAGAGATTTTAAGATACTTTTAATTTATTTTTATGAACAAAGTATAATTGAAGGGGTTAATGTTAAATACCAAAATCTCTCTTTTCCAAAATTTCAGAGTAACCCTACACCCTTTATCCAATTTATCCCAAAAATTTTGTGATTTTTTGTTTTTGTGCATTTTCCATCAAACCACTTTGATTATATTTTTTCATAAATAAATATTAAATATATTTTAAAATTTGGTAATCAAAATTTATCAGGATTAAATTAAAAATATATAATTTGAAGGGATTTCTAGATACTTTAAAAGAATAAATTTAGCAGCATAACAATGCTTAGTGTATTCATTAGTCAATGTAGTTTTATTTCCACTTGAATTATTTCATCTTGATTTGTAAGGTTTAATACATTCGTGTTCGTATTTCAATATTAAATTTCTATCAACATTCATATATGATTTTTTTTTTTGAATTACGTATATATATATTTTTTATTTTAACTATTTCTAAGTTTAAGACAAAAATTAAACAAAAGAATTTAGTTTCAGAAATAGAATTAAAATCGTAGAAGATAAAAAACTAACAAATTGTAAAGAAAATAATAAATTAAAATTT
>WUAT03028570.1:0-14121 GCA_010015005.3 Ulmus americana
GCACCACCAGTTACGGAGACGGCTTTTATACCCTCGCGAAAACCTTTCCGCATGAGTTTTTAACCCTCTCGAAAACCCTTTTTTGTAGTAGTGAGAGGATCCAACCATTGTGAGAATTTGAGATATGGTGAGAGAAAGACTAGAAGAGAAAAGGGTTTGAGCAAGGAGGAGAAAAAGGATTTCAGGATTTGAGATGTTTGAGGTGTGAAGGTAGCGTGAAAATGGAAGAAGAAATTTTGAAAGATTTATAAAGTTCAAAAAGTACCTCGGGATTACTCCAGCAATGATGAAAATTGACCAAATTTCGAGGCATGTAATGTCAAAAATAGAGGAAGCGTGCGAGATACAATAAGTTTTATTTGAATTTTCAAAATTTTAAAAATTGCAAATAAAAAATGAGGAAATTGGTGGGGAAATTTTTGGTTTCCTCATGTGGAGGTTTTTAATTGATTGAGAAAAAAATAATAAAGGAATTTCACAAAGTAAGGAGTAAATCCAGATATGAGTTTTCGAAGGAAGCCTTACCGAAAGAAGCGTCGGCGAAGGAAGCTTTGCCGAAGGAAAGCCCGCCGAAAGATGGGTTAACGAAGGACAAGTCTCTTTCTGAAGGATTGTAATAAGCTTTAGATACTCTATAAATATTGGATTTTTATAAGCTAGAAGGACATTTTTCATTTTCTTATTTTCAAAAGTTGAGTGTAGAATTAATTTCTCTCGATTTTTCTTACTTAAAAAAAAAGTAAATTTTAGGGTATTCTATTTAAATGTTCACCTTTCTTCATCGATGTACTTTGATCACTTGGAACAAGAATCGAACGAGTTTATTACTTGTTCTAATTTTCAGCAGATACACTCTAAAAAGATTAATAAAAATACAAAAAATATATATATTGACTAAAGGAGGTGTACCCATGTATGGGCCGGGTTTGCTTGTGAAAGCGGCAAGATTAAGCTAAATAATAAAATGGAAAGAAATTAACAAGTTAAAGAGGGTAGTTGTTCTTTTGCCCTCTAGTTTTCTACACTCCCGACAAACCATGGTGGAGCTTTCTTATCTTCAACATTTTCTTTCCACCCCTTTTCTTTTGGTCAAGCCTACCTCAATAAGACATCAATTTTCAATGCCTTTTACCCTCTCTTTCTCTCTCTAATTTGTGTAATTTTTAGTTTTTTATTATTATTATGTGAAAAAGTCATTGCCCAAATCGTCTTTTCACACGACAATCATTCTATTGGGATGGCAGTCCTCAAGGTAAGACTATACCGTAATTAAAAGCTTTATCTCATGAATTAATTTCCCAATCATTATTCTCTAGCTTATATTATATGTGGGCGGATATAATTGATTTGGTATATTATATGGCGCCCTCCAATATGGACTCTCATCACTAACTTCCGCGCCCAGCTTTTGAAATTTTCGACATAAAAACAAATGTTGTTAGTTTACCGGCATCGATTAACTTCAATTTTGACAACTAAAAACATGAGTATTCCTAATTAGTGGGTATTTTTCTTACAATTAAAAATAGAAAACTAAGATGTTTATATATATTTTGGACTTATCGATACAAACACTCTATTTTATTTACTCGAATTAGTAATTTTTCTATTTATTAATTTATTTCATCGCTAAATCTCGTACATGTTACTACATTAGTGTTAAAAATTGCCTTCTATGTCATAAAATATTTTTATGAATAAAGCGCCAATAAACAGTTAGTAATATGAAGAGATTTAGTGACGAAAAAAAATAATAAAAAAATAAAATAACAATCATAATAAACGAAATGGGACATTTGCATCAATTAGTCTATATTTTGTTAGCTTTTTGGTTCAATAAGAACTCTAAAAGAATGAAAAGTGATGAGATTAAATGTTATGATGCTCACCTTCTAATTACCAACTGGTTTTTTGAAGTAGATGGACAATTATTGCTTCAGAACTCTGTAGTTAAATGTGTTGATGCCAGAGAAATTCAATGATGGTTCCTAAGGTGTCATTAAGGGGGAGATTGTTAGCCTTCTGAAGTCAATGAGCGCTCTAAAAGAGTGTGGAGTGATGAAGCTGACCTTCTTAATTGTATCAGTTAGTTTTTAGAATGAGATGGTATATATATATATATATATATGTGGGTGTTTTAACATTAATGTTTTTTTTTTTTTTGTAGTGATTTTATTAATAAATTTTTAACAACATCGTATTTTTCAATTTTTTTAAAATATGTTGTTTTCTATTGTCTTATAAATACCACTATAAAATTTTATTATAAGTTGAGTTGTCTTCTAAGAGATATATAGTTCCCTATAGTAATATGATTTTTTTTTTTTTTTAGTCAATACAATCTATTATATCTTTTAAATAAAAATTTCGGTTACAATAAAATTTTATAAGGATATTTTAAAAAAATTATAGAACACTCTAAATCGTCGAATAATATAATGTGACTAAAATTTTATTGACGAAAACACTACCAATAATAATAAAAATTAAAAATCACTATTGAAAATTTTCCATATATATATATTCACTTTCAATTTTCTCCCTAATTTCAATGCGTGAATAGTAGTCTAGCTAGCTAGTTATTGCATGATTGACGAAAATAAGTTGAATGGAAAAAAAAGGGAAACCATATTGTTTAGGGAAACAATCAATTAACTTATTTTTATGACTAATTGGTACAAATATCTCATTTCATTTACTCGAATTGGTACTTTGTCTCTTAATTTATTTTTTCGTCACTAAACCCTCCTTTCATTTAATTGATTCTTTTTTATTATTATTAATATTTTATTAAGCACTTGTTTTTGTTTTTGTTTTTGCATCATTAAGCACTCTAGTAAAAAATGTAATATAGTGCTCATAATATGAGATTTTGATATTTTGCTTAAAAGTGGAAACAAGAAGACTCATGCTTTCTAAAATTACTCTCAAGGGTCTCTAGTTCGATGTTTATTGTGTTTTGACCCCCCAAGTTAACAAACAAGAGTCAATTTAGTGAGAAAACTATAATAATAACCTTAAAGTATCATTTAATTGTAACATAATAAATAAAATAACTTAAAATAAGTTGGAATAAGAAAATATGTATAACCAAACACTCCTCTCACAATGCAAATGTACACTAGTCAATTTATATATGTACATGCTTAAGGGAGAAACATTGCATGAATGAAGCTTATGTGTGTGTTATATCAACACCAGTAAGGGAAAAGAGTCAACACACTGCATCAATGAAGCTTATGTGTGCATTATGTCAACCAGTAAAGGAAAAAAATCAATGATGATGTGGCATCGCAAGTCATGCCTCTTATCATAACAAGCTTTGAAGATTTTCTTTGTTCAAAAGCTACTTCATGGGCTCAAATCAGTAAATTTATCTTTTTGTGACTATTGTGTTACAAGTAAGCAACATAGATTGAAGTTTAGCATATGTATTACTCCGATCAAAATATTTTGTGTCTTTCACTGATGATTCCTCTAGGAAATGTTGGGTATAGCCAATCAAGATAAAGTCAAATGTGTTTCTAGTTTTGAAAGACTTCAAAGTGCAGATAGAACTTGAAACCAAGAAAATAATCAAGTGTTTGAGGACATATAATTGAACAAAGTATACAGGAAACGAGTTTTTTTTTCTTCTCTTTATAAGCAAGAAAGCATCGAAAGGTTGTTCATTGTCACATACACTCTTCGAAAAAAAAATTGAATGGTAGAGCGAATGAACATAACTCTTGTAGAAAAAAAATGATAGATGTGTTGAAGACTATAGGTTTGGTCTTGTTATAGACCGAAGCAACCAAAATTGCATGTGATGTTATAAATCTATTGTCATAATGAAAATGGAGTTAAAGACACCGATAGAGATGTGGACTAGTAAGCCAACTGATTACAGTTCTCTACATTCAATTAGATGTCCTATGTAAGACAATGTCCAAGAAAGAACAAAGTTAGATCTAAAATCTAGGAGATGCATATTTGTAGGGTATGCTAATGGAGCAAAATAGTATCACCTATAGGATCCTACTACCTACAAGGCTGTATTCACCAAGAATGTTATTTTAAAGAAGATATACAATAGAGAAATGAAAGAGCACTATAAGAAAAGTCATCCGTCGTTATAGAACGAAATGTCATCTGTATAAACCTATGGCGACAACATTATCATCACTAAATGTCATCATAATAGGTTCATGCATGTTGTCCAATTGTGACAACCTTCTTGTCGTCGCTATAGATCTAAAAGCTATAGGGACGACTGATGTTGTCGCTATAGTATTATTTTTATTTTTAAAAAATTTGTTTTTAATTTGGTTTTAATTTATTTGTAGTTTGTTTTTATTTTGTTTTATGAAATCAAAAAAGAGTAAAATTAATATTTAGAAAACTTTAGTAATATAAATATAAAATCAATATAAAAAATAAAAATAAAAATAAAAATAAATATTCATAAGTTAATTATTTATATAACACAATAAAAAAAAAAACCTAAGGATCCTCCAACTCAACATTATCTTTGTTGTCGTTTTCATCATGATCATCATGTGGGAAGAGGTTCCCCTAAGGGAATAGGTTGTCCAAGAGTTGAATGTTAGACAGTTGAGACTGCAAACTGGCAACGAGGCGTCGTATAGAATCCACATAAGCTTCTGCCCTTGCATTAGCCCACTTTGCGTCAGCTCGAGCAGTCAATTCATAAGGACTGACATAGGGAAAATTTCCCGATCTAGATTGGGCCTGTGAAGAAGTAGTAGATGATAAGGAACCAACACCCTTCACTTTCTGTCCAATTCCTCTTACGTGGCCCCGTCTTTCGCCAAGTACATTTTTTGTTATAGCGTGCTCGTCCACTTCTGCGCCCGACGAATTGGCCTCTTGAGTCTGAGACTCGCGCTCATTGATCAGTCTATTATGAAATTTAAAAAATAATATTAAATAACAAAAAATTAATACTCAAGAAACTTTACAAAATTATAATCAAAACGTATTACTTACATAATCCTCTTCCACATAACTGTTCACCCATTGGCCTTTCTTATCCGTATGAAACATCATAAATGAATCAATCACTCTAGGCCATTCTTGTGTTTCAAGGTTCATCTACAAAAAATTAATAAAATTTGTTAGTAACATTTTTTAAATTTAAAATTAAATGTTACCTTGTCGTAACGAGTAATGGAAAACGTCTTCGAGCCCTGCATACTACTATACTTTGACATAGATCAATTAGCTTTGTTATTAAACATATTAAATAAATTTGCAACAAAATTATAGTGTAATTGTATGATGTAAAATAAATGTAATGCTTACAATATATCTTGGGTCTGTAAACAAGTTGACACCCTTTTGCCAATCGTGTTGAACGGAAAAGTTGGTGCATGCTCTTCATAGTGGTTGTGGGCCTTGTTCTTGTAGTCATGGTATCGATCAGCTATAAGCCAATCAATACCCACTCGAATCGCCTGGTACTCCGCCTTCGAATGATTAGCCCGAATATCAAAATATTTCTACAATAATTTGAACTAGATTAGTTAAAACTAACCAATTAATTTAGTGAAATAAGTAGTGTTCAGTTTAAGTACCTCAACCACATTCAAGACACATTGTCTCAAATGCTCTGGAGCCTCTGCCCATGAAAAGTAACATGGGGACATGCTGAACTTGATATTGTTCCCCACACATCTGGAAAATAGTGAGGAATTAGGCTCTATTGGTTGCAAAGTTTGCTACTGCCAATTGAACATAATTGGTAACGGTCTGCCCCCTTTGGCCAGCCACACTTTTTTTTGTAAATTTAGGCCTTTTGATGTAGCCCTTCTTCTTGGTGGTTGTGCTATATTAATAAAAATTACACTTTAAAGTTAGTAAAAAAATTTGTACTTTTAATCTAAAACAAATGTATGAGAAACATGAAACTTACAAGACTTGCAAGCCCCCGATATTCGGGAACTGCCTGGATGAGGCGGATTGCCTCCGGCATCTCCACCATGTGACATAACATTGGCCATATCTAATAAAATACCAAGCCAATTCAAATATCAAGCATAATCCATAAATCCATTTTCAAATCCAATCTCAAATTAAATTAAACTAAACCAATCCAAATAAATAAATAAATCCAATATCAAATATCAAATTAAACAACCCAAACTTATTTCCATATCACAAACATATAAACCATATCAAAACACATAACACATATATAACTCCAAAAAAATAATATAATCTAATCCTAACTCCACCAAAACTGAAAACATATATGTATAAACATACCTATAACTCCCAAAATCCAATAATCAACATAAACAAGTATTTATCTCCCAAAATCAACATAATCTAATCCAAATTCTACCACAGCCAAAAACATATATATAAACACATATCCCACTGTCAAAATCAAAAAATAAACTTAAACACATATATAATTCCCAAAATCCAAAAATCAACATAATCTAATTTAAACTCCACCAAAACAAAAAAAAAACATATATATAAACACTTATTTAACTCCAAATAACCAAAAAAACCCTAAATTAAATCAAAGAAAATCATACCAACAATATTGGAGGACAAGTAGTAAGGTTTTAGAGATTTGGGGCGGCGACGATGATGATGGTGAGAGGAGGTGCGGTGGCCTATAGCGGAAGGAGAGGAGAAAATGTGGAAGAAGAAGGGGCTCTGGGATTTTTGTAAGCTCACCCTATAGCGGCCACACATTTCGTCGCTATAGACAAGATATTTTAGTCTATAGCAACAACATGTCATCGCTATAGATTTGTGCGGGAACTAGAATAGCCTTATTTTTCTCTCGAAATCCGAAAACATTTAGTGGCGAAATTTGAGCTCTATTGTAACGACCAATATCGTTGCTATAGCATTGTGCGGGAAATAGAACTGCCTTATTTTTTCCTCGAAGTCCAAAACTATTTTAGCAATGATATTTGTGCTCTATTGCGGCGACACATGTCATCGCTATAGAGTTGTGCTGGAAAAATTAGTATCATTCCTTTGCCTCGAAAATACAAAAAATCTTGTGACGATAGAGGGGTCTATTTGTTGCGAACATAGACAGACATCATCACAATAGTGATCATGAGGGGAAAAAAATGTGCGCCAATATTTTGCCACAAACCAGGATATTATATAGCGACGACATTGTTTCTAGAGCTACAACGACTTTGTCGTCGCGTTAAACTCTATTGTGATGACTTATATTGTTGTCGCTATAGGGCTAATGTATTGCGACGATGCATTATGTTGTTGCTATAGATCCACCCTAGAGTGACAACAATATTGTTGTCGCTAAAAAGTCGCCGCTATAGATAACTTTTCTTGTAGTGTGATCTTCTCATAGCGATTAGCTGAAAAAGTCTTCGATCTTTGCGAACTAGGATACTTTAACTTAGCCCTATTACATTTGTTTTTGGAATGTTCCTTCAAAAATGGAATTAAACATATCAACTAAATTGAATCAAAATGAAAGTGTAATTCAATCAAGTAAAATAAATCTAATACTTACAAGATATTTTGTACTTGTAAACAAATCCATAGACTTTTGTCAATTGGCATGGCTAAGGTTACGATAAGGAATGTTTGGGTCATGCTATGTGAAGTGTTTGTTGGCTTTCATCTTGTAATCGCAGTATCAATTGGTTGTGTATCGATCAATACCGGTTATAATAATTTGAACTAGATAAATTAAAGTTAACTAATTTAGTGAAATAAATTAACTATAAATTTCAGAATAATTACCTCAACCACATACAAGATAAGATGTCTCAAGTGTTTCGGAACATCTACCCATTTATCGTAAGATGGGGGACATAAAACTTATTGATCTCGTTCTCCACGCACCTGGAGAATAGTCTCACATTCTCCCCAATTAGGTGCAATGTATGTTTGATCGAGTCGAACATAATGGGCAACAGTCTTCTCCCGTTGGCCTCCCATATTTTTCTCAAATTTAGGCCTTTTGAGAAATACATTTTTTTTCCTGCAAGTGCTACATTTATAAAAATTACAATTAATAGTTAGTAAAAATAAACTATACTTATAACCAAAACAAACCAAAAGTATTCAAAAATTTAAAATCTATAGGACTCGCAAACACTTTGTAACTTGGAACCCCCTGGATGAGGAGGATTGCCTTCGGCAGCTCCTCCGTGGGACATAACATCGACCATATCTAAAAAAAAATACAAAATCCAAGACTAATGGCCAAATACAATTCAAAATCCATTTCCAAATCCAATATCAAAACTAAATCAATCTAAACCAAACCAAATATCAATATAAAACAAGCTAAACCAACTCCAAAATTATAAATGTATTTCCAAATCAACATAATCAACAAAATCAATGGACAAACACAATCTAAAATCCATTTTCCAATCCAATAAACAAAATTAAATCAAACAAAACCAATCCAAAATTAAAACCAAAAATCCATTTTCAAATCCAATAACAAAACCAATCCAAAATCAAAACCAAAAATTCATATCCAAACCAAAAATCCACATCTAAACCAACACATGAATTTACAAATCAACACAATCAATAATCAAAGAGAAACCAAACCAATCAACACAATCCATTTTCAATATCAATCCAAAAAAATAAAAATAAAAATAAAAATAAAAATCAAACCAAATTAAAAGAGGAAGTTACCAAGCAAAGAGTGGCGGCAAGTGGCAACAATGAGGAAGAAGAGAGCAAAGGATAAATGGGGAAGAAGAAGGTGTTCTGCATTTTTTGTAAGCAGGACCCTATAACAATAACACATGTTGTCGCTATAGATACGATATTTTTGTTATAGTAACGACATTTTCGTTGCTACAGGCATGAAATTTTTGTCAATAGTGACGATATTGTTGTCGCTATAAAGTTGTGTGAAAAAATAAAGCACCATTATTTTCTCAAAATTACAAAAACATATAGCGACGACAATATTCTGGTTAGCGCTATAAAATTTTCTCGAAAAAATAAAACGCCATTTTTTCTTCAAAAATACAATAAATATTGCGATAATTTTGTCATTGCTATAAATTATTTTTAAAAATTTAGTGCGCCAAAATTTTCGCGCGACTATTAAAGTATATAGAGATGACAACATTATAAGCTCCCCTTGCGATGATTTGTACTATGTGTTACATCAAAAATTTTGTTTTTGTTTTTTTTTTTTTTTTGGGGGGTATAAGAGGTCTTAACGTTCATTCCTTTGACCCATTGACTATGCTGACGTTGTCATGATCCAAATAGAAATCACTTCTATTCGGACTTGGGCTTTTCTCGATACTTATGATATTGGTTTTTGAGTAATTTCTATCCAAATATCCCTAATCTGGAGATTATCCAGATGGGTAAAATCATACCCTACAAGAAAAAGATAAACCAATCTAAACTATGACACTGTTCTTAATTAATGGCAGAGCCACCTTAGCCTGCCATTAACCCACATAGAGAATAAAAAGTAAAAGAAACAAACTACCATTAAACGTGCAATAATCATGTCAACCAAAACTATTCTTTGATTTTAATTTCTGTCAAGTTTAAATCTTGTTTTCCATTTTTTTCCAAACCCTAGTCATAGCGGGTGCCCGGCAATATAATTACTTATGGCTTGGTAATTGCCTTTACCATAGCATGGAATTGGTTTTCCATTGAAAAGATGCATCCTCATGTAATGATCTTGAATGTGTTAGACTGAGAAAGATTTAATTTGAGGGACATGACTCGATTTATGGCCAGGCCCCGGCTAGAGGGGTAGGTAACTTTGGAGTTTATCTAAGACCCCCCATATAATTAGGCCCCTAAATTTAAATTTTATTAATATATTTTATAAATTGAGTGGTTTGTCTATTTTTTAGGATTTTAGTTCAACAACTAATCTTCTCTAAAAATAAATAAATAAATAAAAAATACCGAACTCATAATTAATATTTTTTAATAATAATTAATATTATGTTTGAATTTTAAGTATATTATTTCTTTTATTGAAAAATTCAACATTTTAAAAAAAATCTATATAAAATTAATTAATATTTTTCACATTAACTATTTTTAACCGTTAAACTTTCTCTTTGAAAATAAAGTTAATATATATTTTTAAAAAATTTAACATTAATTATTTCTTTTAATGTTATTATTTTTTTAAAGGGTTTTTAAAGGTTATTATTAATTAACCTTTAGCTTATTATTTTTTTGAGAATACAATTTTGCTTATAAATATCTCTATTTATTTTTATTTTACACATTGCAAAAAGAGAAGAAAAAAAATACTGTCTTTAATCTCTCAAGCTCTCTCTTCTAAAAATAAATAAATAAATAATAATTTTTCTAAACTCTCTCTTAATTTTGGTGTTATTATTTTTTCAGAAGTTATTTGAAAGTGCTTGGTTATATATATATTTTTCTTTTTCTTTCTCATTTATTGTTAATTATTATTTGAAATTTGAATATCATATTAGTTATTTTATTTTATTTATTTATTATTGTATTGCCTTCATTCCTGAGTTGTTGTTTTTTTTTAAGTCTAGTAATATCCATGTGGACATGAAAAGCGTTAACAAAATATATATAGAAAAAGGTAGATATATAATTTGATTCAATGATAAAAAAAAGAGTTATTGAAAAATTTCTCACAAGTAGTTGTAAAAATGAGATAAGAATTCGAGTGAAGAAATAGTTGAACATACAATTCTTAATGAATTAGAGGATAATAAAGTGATGGAAGAATAAAATAATAGAGAATAATAATGATAAACGCAAATGCGATAATGTGATTGTTGATAAAGAAGATTAAGAAAATAATGAAAAAGATGAAATTGACATGGAAATTAGGTTCTAAGATTTTAAGGGAACTCAAATTGGTTCACCACATGTTTATGAAATGAAAAAGCATGCTCATGCAAGTGTTAAATTAGTTTACTTCAGCGTAATTTTGTTTTATTTTGTGTTTTTATGTCATGAATTGTTTTTTCATTTTAAATTTTTTATGTTTTAGTTGGTAATATTTATTGTTGTTAGATCAAATATTCACCGGATATATTTTATTTTATTTTATTTTTTTGTCTTGTTAATAAAATATTTTAGTGTATAAGTATTTCAAAAAAAAAAAATTCATAAATTCTTTTTTTAAATTTTTAAATTTTTAAAAGAATTCTTGTTAGAGGTTTCGCCTAAGGCCTTTAGAGTTGGCCTTGTTTAAGGCATTAGGCAGGTGGAAAAATTTGGTCTAGTGGCACTTCTTAAGCATGTTGTCACTAAAATTATCAGTCATTTAGTTTTAATATTTTGGTTATAAATTTATCTTTCAAAAAATATTGTTGAAATTTTTTCAGTTTTAACATATACATGATGATTAAGTTTTAACGTACGGTAATTATATTATAACATGCAATAATTAAGTTTTTTTTTTATTTTTTATTTTTTAAAACTATGATTGAATTTTAATTAAACTTATTTTTACTTTAAAAATATTACTTTTGTAAAACTATAATTATTATGGAAAAACACGGCCATAACTCTTAATAAGTAGTGTTACATATGTAAAACCCTGATTAATTGGATTCTGCATGCACACCTATCCCTCTCGTGCCAGCCCATCAATTTGTTAGGTATAGATTTTTTATTTTTTATTTTTTTAAAGGTTGTATAGATAGATATATATTTTTTAAAACTTTTTATTTGGATTCATTCCTAATAAATCCTCAAATGGGTGATCGAATATGACTCCTTCAAATTGAGGGAATATTCATTTAACATTTATAAATTCTTAACTAAACCAATTGCGGTCAAATGTCCCTATTTGGTCTAATATTTTAAAACTTCATAGGTTTATTTCGTCATTTGCCAAAAACATCTTATTTTTTGCAACAGTATTTTTATATAGGTAAGTCTCACTCTTTATTATATTTTTAATAAAATATTACTTATTTTTGTCATTTTTTTAATAATTTTTTTTTTATTTTTATATTCTATTATTATTAAATTTTATAGATTCTATTATTTTTTACAAAAACTCTTTTTAGGTACTCTCAACCAAGAAAAATCCTTTTTAGAATGTCCTTTTTAGAATGTCGTCTTTAGAATACTGTAGAATTAATCGTGAATCAAACAGCGACTAAATATCAAATATATCACAAATTTCAAGACGCATAATTAATAGTTGTGTGTATGCTGGTCTATAATTCTTTCACCATCAATGAAAACATTAATATTCTATCAATTTAACACCTTATTTGGTAAGAAGGAGAATATATTGAAAGTAGAGAAAAGGATTAGTGGATGAAAGTAGATAGGTGATTTTAAATTCATGTTGGCCTCAATTTTGCATTATTAGTCTAAATTAGATATTATGAGAGTTTATTGTGTACCAAACACTACCTATAATAAATAAATAAAATATTTTTTCTCCTAGGACTGGCTCCATAGTTTCTATCATTCTTACCAAATAAAGCATTAGTATAAATTCGTATAAATCAATCTTTAGGAAGATATCACTTTTGATAACCCTCCAAAAATAGAAGCCCTTGCCACACTTAAAATCCTCTCTTCACCTCTAAAATGACTATTCTACTTGGAGTAGTTGTTGGAATTCTTGTCTATTTCATCTTCTGGAAGCTGAAACACAAAACCAACAACTACAAAAAACTGCCACCAGGACCCCGAGGTCTCCCCATAATAGGAAACCTTCATATGATAGGCAATCTCCCTCATCGCTCCTTCCAAAAATTATCCCAAAAATATGGTGATATCATGTCCGTTCGCCTAGGCCAAGTCTTGACAATTGTTGTCTCATCTCCTAGTGCTGCCGAGCTCTTCCTCAAGACCCATGACACAGTTTTTGCCGGCCGGCCTAAAACGCAAGCCACCAAGTACTTGAATTACGGTGGAAAAGGCATTGCGTTTAGCGATTATGGTCCCTATTGGCGCTTTGTAAGGAAACTTACAGTGCAGTTAGTGACTACATCAAAAATAGAGACACTTGCACCTTTGAGGAAGGAGAAGCTGATGTCTTTGGTGAAGTGGCTTAAGAAGGTTCAAAAGGATAGAGTGGTGGATGTTACTGCAAAAGTGGATGAACTAGTCGAGGACATAACCTCAACTATGTTGTTTGGGGATAATAACAAGATTGTTGGAACTGGTTTTAAGGGGCTTGCTAAGGAGGGGGTAGCTTTGAGTGGTGCTTTCAATCTATCAGATTTTTTACCTTTTCTTGAGAAACTTGACCTTCAGGTTAGTTACACCACAACTTAATTTGAAGTTACTTTTCTTTATGTCATGAAATTAACCCCTTCAGAAATTATATTTTTTGGTCAATAAAAACAAGAAGAAAAGAATGTCTAGACTCCCTAGTTTAGCAAAATTACATTATTCGCAATAATCCCTTTGATCAAAACTTTTACCCCTTGTTGGTAGGTGGGAAAAGTAGAATGACAGATAAAGGAAAATATGATGTGTAATTGTTTGGTAGAAGATATTTTTGGAAGAAGTGAAAAATAAGAGGGATTCAAAATTCAATTAACATTATTATCAAAAAGGAAAAAATCCAACTAACATAATATTTATAGTGTATCATCTAACTAATATATCACCAAAATTGTTTAGTAAAAAAAACTTTTAGATAGAATAAAAAATAAAAAATAAAAACATTACATCACTTAAGTATTTACTTTTTCCTTCCCTCTTATTTTTTTTCTCCTTCCTACCAAACAAAGCATTAATGTCAAACTTAAATTATTATAAAACTTGTTAGTCAAAAACTGAGAGGTGAAATAATAATGACACAACCCCTTGAATAACCTATTTTGTTAAAAAAAACTCTTGTGCTCTGTAAACCTTATGTAAGAAGTTTTTAGTTTCCAACTTTAACAGGTTGACATGTATTACTCACGACTCTTATAAATTAAAAAAATAATTTTTTTGATTAAATATTTGAATATAGTATATCTAGGTTCAATCCAGTAATATATATTTCGAGCATATATTCTAAAAGCAATAGGGTATTGATTATTTATGATCTAATTTTAAAACAAATGAGTTTTTAAATATCAAACAGTATCTAAATGTAGAATAATAGTATCTGAATGCTGAATCAAACATTATATGTATTATTATTTGTACCCT
>WUAT03028681.1:0-14121 GCA_010015005.3 Ulmus americana
TTTCCTCTCTTCTCTTGGCTATTGGAATTCTCTCAGAACTCTAAGCTCCAGTTTCCTAGAATCAACACTTGAGACTCTTCATCTCCGATGTCCAATCAAGGACTCTCTACACATGGGACATACAATCAGACTCTTGGACTATCTTGGATCATCTGCCTTTGGTCCTAAGTCTTTCCTCGCAGTTCCTACTTGAGACTCTACGTCTCCCTTTCTCCTACCAAGAAGCTCTCACTAGACTCTTGGATTCCCATACACCGCTGTAGTGCCAAGCCCATCTTACCTACAGCCACCGCCGCGCCATAAACTCCCGGTCACGGTAACATCTTCTTTTGTTCCTTAATATCTCTTTGATATCACTTTGCACCCACTCGGGTCCTTCCTATGATCTATGTACTGACTTGACCGTCGGACCTCCTTTTGCTGGCACCCCCCGGTGTCAACGACTTCACGATCACCATCTGATTTTCTGTCTCACAGGTCAAACAGGTTGCTGGTAGCTCCAACATACCACGAGAAATTCAATTGTAGAAACCACCCCCTACATATGTTTATCCCAAAAAGTACCATCGAAGTTAGGTTTTTAGCCATTTAGTACCTTGGGTCAAAGTTAAGTTGACTGAATTTTTTAAAATGACAAGATTGCCTTTGTCCCTATACTAATAATTTTTTGCACCACAAGTTCCTGAACATTTCTAGTGTTAGCAATTGGTCCCGAGATTAAAAGAATTTTCTTTTATTTTTCTTTTTCTTTTTCTTTTATCCACAAATAATTTAACTAAATTTTTTGAACCTATTGTCGATAACTTAATTGTTTTATGTCACAGGTCCCTGAATTCTTCGAGTGTTAGTAATTTGGTCCCAGCATTAAACAAAATTCTTTTTTTTTCCCTTTAAATTTCTCGTTCTTTCTCTTTCTTTTATGCCCAAAAAATTTAACTAAACTTCTTGAATCTATTGTCAATAACTTAGATTTTTGTTTTGTGTCACAGGCTCCTGAATTCTTCAAGTGTTAGCAATTTGGTCCAAAGATGAAATAAATTTTTTTTTTCTTTAATATTTTTGTTCTTTCTTTTCTTTTCTTTTCTTTTTCTCGCAAATAATTTAAATAAATTCTTTGAACCTATTTTTGATAACTTAGGTTTTTTTATGCCACATGTTCTTGAACTCTTCGTGTGTTAGCAATTTGAATTTTTTAAAAATCTAAGTTATCCAAATGATATTCAAGAAATTTAGTTAAATTATTTGGGTGAAGAAATAAATAAAAAGAAAAGAAAGAAAAATTAAAAAGAAATTTTTTTTAATTCCGAGACCAAAATATGTTCGGTTACATGTAACCTAGCAATTTGGTCCCGATATTAAAAAAGAAAAATTTAATTTAATTTTTCTTTTCTTTTTCTTTTTATTTATTTTAGAGATAATAACATTTTGGTACCATGCATTTAACCAAAAATACAGAAATGACCTTTGGTTTTAGGAAATATCAAAACGGTTCCCTGCATTTAACATAAATTTCGTTTTGCTACCCTGAGATTACCAATTTTTTCAAATATTCCAAGCATACCCTTCCTATTTTAAAAAAAGTATTTATACATTAATAATTTAAAAATAAATACAATAAAAATTAAAATTAAACCTATATTTAACAATTTAAATAGACAATTATTAACATCATCTTCAACTCCATGCCATCCCCTCCAACCATCCCCTCCAGCCATCTTTTCCAGTCATCCCCTCCAACCATCTTTTCTGGGGATGAGTTGAAAATAATAATAAAATTATAATATATATATATTTTGCATTTCCCTTTATCAACGCTATTTTACAGCTTCCAAAATAAGCAATAATTCATTGCCATTTCACAAAAACATAGATCAAATTGGCTTAGAATTTAAATACAACAGCAAAAACTCTAAGCATAAACAAATACAAAGAAAAAACAAATTCACTTCAAAATCATCAATACCAAATTCCCAATATGAGAAAAAATTCTCAGAAGAAAAACAATTATCAAACACAAAAGATACATATTTCTCATTCTCACAAAACAATACAACAATCAACAAGAAGAAAACAATGATATGTCATTTATGGGTTTTATAAAACCAGATCTGGGTTTTGGTTTCGCAGGGGAAAACCCAAAGCTGACTAACGTCGTCCGCTTCCCCTCCCTCCCAAGGCTCCTTTATCTTGGTAGATCTTCGTTTCCCTTTCCACAATCTCATCTCACCCAAACCTTCCAGAGAAGCTGCCGGCATTCAAACCTCTACCCCTGACAAAGCTTTGATTCCAAAGGAAAAATCGTGGATCTATCTAAAGACCGAAAACAAGCTCGAAAACCTCGATGACAAGACATAGAGCAAAGGAAAAACCCAGGAAAACTCCTCCACTGAACGGTTTGATTTGCTTGTAATCTTCCATGGCTGATCACGAAATTGGAAACAAACCCTCACGAACAAAGAGCAAAGGGGAAACCTTTCGATTCGCTTTTTTTTTTTTTTTTTATGTTTAAGAAAGACATTTCCTTTTTACTGTTTTATTAATATTTAAATAAATATTTTTATTTATAACGTAAAATTTTATTTTAAATGAGGGTAAAATAGACATTTCACAGGGACAGAGGTACCAAAACGAAATTTATGTTAAATGGAGGGAACTGTTTTTATATTTCTGAAAACCAAAGGTCCTTTTTGTATTTTTGGATAAACGTAGGGTACCAAAATGTAATTATCCCTTTATTTTATTTTTATTTTTTCCTTCTTTGCCCAAAACACATCAAATTGTAGATCTTGACCGTTAATCTTAGTCAAAACACATTAAATTTTAGATATTGATCAAAACACATCAAATTGTTGATCTTGGTCCAAACACATCAAATTGTTAATCTTGACCGTTAATCTTGGTCAAAACTCATTAAATTTTAGATTTTGACTGTTGATCTTGGTCCAAACGCATCAAATTGTAGATCTTGACTGTCAATATTGGTCCAACCACATCAAATTGTAGATCTTGACCGTTGATCTTGGTCCAAATGCGTCAAATTGTAGATCTTGACTGTTAATCTTGGTCAAAACACATTAAATATTAGATCTTGACCATTGCACATCAAATTGTTGATCTTGACTGTTAATCTTGGTCAAAACACATTAAAGTTTAGATCTTGACCGTAGATATTGGTCCAAACACATCAAATTGTAGATCTTGGCTGTTGATCTTGGTCGAAACACATTAAATTGTTGATATCGGTCAAAACACATCAAATTGAAGATTTTGGTCCAAACAAATCAAATTGTACATCATGACCATTGATCTTGTTCAAAATAGATGAGATTGTTGATCTTCATCAAATCACAAATAATTGTTTGGGTGGGGAATGTGGCAATAGTTTATTGGTTAAAGAGACTAAGGCGCCGAAGGAAGATACAAGGCACCGAAGGATGAATTAATGAAGGCACCGGAGGATGCCTTGTTAGAGGCACCGAAGGAAGTTACGATGCGAGACGAAGGATAAGTCAAGCGGAGGTTCAAAGGATGCTCTTTGCGGAGAATCGAAGGGTGGACTTAGGAAGCATAACTTTCGGAGGATGAAATGTAGCTTTAGTTTACCTTCAAATATGAAGCACTTGTAATCTTTTTAGACACACTTTTCATTTTGAGAGAAAAGTCAAGAATTCTTAGAAAGAGAAAATTGTTCATCTATTTCTTTCTTTAGAGATTTTAAGAGTTTACGAGTGAATGTTGTAATAGATTCATCTAATTTGCAATAAGAAGATATTTATTGTTTGTATTATTTTTAGTATTTACAATTGGTGCCATCTATGGGAAACGATACAAAAAGTCAGAGATAATGAATCAAGCAGAGGAGAATTCAAAACCAAGACCTTTCAGGTTTTCTTTACGAATTCATCAATTTGTGAAGATTTCTAAGTCGAAACTTGACTGAGAAAAAAACAATGGCACCAAAGAGAAGAGGATCAGCAAATACCAAGATTTTGCCAAGCTTAGAAGAATTAAGCAATCCAGAGGCATTGCAGATAGACTAGTTAGCAAAGATGATTCAAGGATATGAAGAAAAGAATAATGTAACTGCAGAGATAATGATGGAGATGAAGAGAATGTTTGATGAGAAACTCCAAGCTCTAGAAATGGAGAATAACGGACTGAAAGAGAAAGCTGGAAAATTAGAGCAATCAAAGACTGAAAGAAATTCAATCAGCCAAAGCAAAAGAACAAAAGAGGAGAGCGAGATAAAGATAGTGGAAAATAGCACCAAAAGCCTTAAGAGTTTGGTAGCTTCAAGTTCAAAGACTATCAATAGCAACAAGAAAGTTAATCGACATGAAGGAAGAAATGATCTCAAAAGAAAGGAAAAGGAGAAAGAAAATGCGACTAATTTGATGGAGTTAAACAAAAAGATCATTGAAGATGTTGTCCGAAGAGTAGGAAGAATTCCAAGGAATAGCCTGATGGACAAAGCGGAAGAAGCTATGAGAGGAATTTCAAGATCTCTTTTCGTACAGTGGATAGTGAAAGAGGTGAAGCCAAGAAACTTCAATCCACATATGGTAGAGAAGTTCCAAGGAAAGTCTGATCCAATCTCTCATCTCCTACAATACAAGCAGATGACCTCGTTAGAAGAGATCTCTGAAGGGCTGATGTGCAATCTATTCTCGACAACCTTCACTTAGCGAGCTCTGAGTTGGTTTAGTCAGCTCCCAGAAGGGTCAATCCAAAGCTTTGAACAATTTGGTAGGATATTCTTAGAGCAACATAAAAGAAACTATCCGCAGAAAAAGACAATAGTAGATCTACACCTAGAGCAGAGGTACGATGAGAAAACGAGGAAATTCCTTGATAGATTCACTAAAGTGACAGAACAGATACACGAGCTAGATTCAAGATTAGCAACAAACTTCTTTGTTCGAGGTTTAATCAATGGGTCGTTAGTCCACGAAAGATTTATTGAAACTCTTCCTATGGATATGAACGAAGTGAGAGCAAACATAGAAGGGATCATCCGGGTGGAAAAAAATAGACAAAGGATAGCAAAAAATGCAGTCATCACAATTGCCTAGAACAATACACAGGAGAATCCTCTGAAGTATTAGGAAGTAAAGAAAAAACTGGAAGAAAGACAACAACAATCCAGAGGAAGACCCAATCAAAGAATAAAACCAATAGAAAACCAAAGGAATGATTATAGCTGCAATCCCCATAAAAGATTCAACCTGGAAGAAGAAGGCTTCGATTATACTTTCACCATGCAGCAAGAAAAAATCTTCACATAACTGAAGGATCAAAACATCTTTCGTACCCCAAAACCATATAACATGCCAAATCATTTAAAGGATCGAATCCAATATTTCATTTTCTATGAAGACTACGGACATACTTTGGCTACATGTAGAAATCTATACTATCAGCTAAGGGCTATGATGAAAAGGGGAGAACTACAAAAGTATGCAAAGAGCAAAACCCCAATGAAATCAATGGCATCAGTACCTTGGGAGAATCGAGGCAAAGATAAAATCAAACAAGCCGGAACATTGAAGGATGGAGAAAATCTACGGGTTATCTCTTTTATTTACCGAGAGACAGATGAGAAGCAAGGGAGATATGGAGAATTTGAGGGAAAAAGGCTAGAAAGAGGATTGAGGATGATGGCCTTAAAGGGGTACGTCAACACCAATTCCGGAGGACAATTTTGCCAAGAAAAAGTTCTGATAGTCTTCTCGGATCAATACCTGGAGAAAGTTAATCTTCCGCACACAGATACTTTAGTAATTTAGCTTCGAATTGGGGATACTATGCTGTCAAGAGTATTAGTTGGCGGAGGGGGCATCTCCAACATTCTCTTCTGGGATGTTTTCTGGAGGATATGGATAGAAAAATAAAAAATTCGGCTTGTTCATACTTCACTCCATACCTTTAATGGAACTGAAGTTAGACCACTTGGAGTAATTGTGATGCTTGTGTATGCAGTGAATCGAGTAGTATAGGTCAAATTCTTGGTGGTAGATACCCCTTCGGCCATGAATATTATAAAAGGAAGATAATGGATTCATGCCGTAAAGGGTGTGGTATCGACATTACATCAAGTGATGAGGTGTCATTCTCTAGATGATCTCTACTCCATAGACATCAAGGGAGATCAGTCGCAAAATTGAAGATGCTACAGTGCCGAAAACAAGGAAAGAGGAGTCCAAAGGATGACTAATAATCAAATTGAAAGATTTAACAAGGCGAAAGACAAAGAAAATGAAGGACCAGAGGAGGAAAGTGAAAAATAGTAATCAAAGGGCTACCTGCCACCATACTTAAAGAAGGTGGAGGGTGAAAAAGATGTTCCGAAAAGCATAATTGAAGAGCTGATAGAGATTAATCTTGATCCGGAGGATTCATAAAAAAAGGTGTTGGCAGGAGCCCAATTAACAAAAATAGAAACGGAGAAAATGACAGAATACCTATGAAGAAATACAGATATTTTTGCCTGGTCGCATAGGGATATAATAGGTGTGGATCCTAGAGAAGCTAAACACTGCTTGAATATTGATCCATCACATCCTCCCGCAAGACAAAAATAGCGAAGATTTGCCCCAAAGCGAAATAAAGTGATAAGCGATGAAGTGGACAGGCTTTTGGAAATAGATGCAATCAAACCATGTCAGTATCTAGAATGGCTATCCAATATGGTGGCGGTTAAGAAGAAAAATGGAAAATGGAGGGTGTGCATAGAATTTACGAACTTGAACAAATTTTTCCCAAAAGATAGCTATCCATTACTGAAAATTGACCAGTTGGTAGATGCTACGGCTGGATATGAAAGAATGAGCTTTCTAGATACTTACTTTGGCTATAATCAGATTAAAATGAATGAAAAGGATAGGATTCACATAGCCTTCATCACAAAGAGAGGGTTATATTGCTACAAAGTTATGTCTTTCAGTCTAAAAAACGGCAGAGCAACTTATCAAAGACTTATCAACTGGATGTTCAGTAAGCATATTGGGAAGCAGGTTGAAGCTTATATTAATGATATGATGATTAAAAGCAAGAAATCGAAGGATCACATAGAAGATATGGAGGAAAATTTTGAAGTCTTTTGGAAACTCTGGATGAAGTTAAACCCACTAAAATGTGCTTTTGGGGTATCACCTGGGCAATTCCTTGGGCATGTCATGAGCAAGAGAGGGATTGAACCCAATCCAACACAAGTAAAATCCTTATCAGAAATTGATGAACCGAGAACTGTCCGAGACGTGCAAAGTCTAGCCAGAAATATTGCTGCTTTGGGAAGATTCATTTCTAAAATGTCGAATCGTTGCAAACCGTTCCTCTAGAGTATAAAGCAATCAACTTCTTCAGAGTGGGGAGAAGAGAAAAGCAAGGCATTTAAAGAGCTGAAGAACTACCTTAGTACAATACCAATCTTTTCTGCACCGGAGGATGGGGAGGATTTGTTTCTATATTTGGCTATTTTTGAAGTAGCAGTAAGTGCAGTTTTAGTACAAGAAGAGAACAAAAAGCAAAATCAAGTCTTTTATACAAGCAAGATGTTATTGGATGGGGAGAAAAGATACAGTGATATGGAAAAAATGGTTCTAGCTTTAGTAACTGCGAAGAAAAAGCTCAGACATTATTTCGAATCCCATTCGGTTACCGTAGTGACAAACTATCCAATCAAGCAAATTCTCTCTAAACCAAATCTCTTTGGAAGATTAACAAAGTGGGAATTGAGATGGGAGTCTACGAGATTAAATATATCCCCAGAGCAGCGAAAAAGAGCCAAGTCATAGCCGATTTTCTCATGAAAATTCAATCTTTTGAACCTACAGAAAAGGAACTCACAGTATTCCCGAACAAAGGAATGCAGTGGATACTCAATACAGATTGAGCATTGAAGAAAGAAGGAGCAGGAATCGGATTCATAATCTAATCATCCTCTGGAGTAGTCATAGAAGAAGCTTTTCGACTAGAGAAACAGATAACGAATAGCGAAGCAGAGTACGAAGCTTTGATCTATGGTCTAGAGTTACCATTGAGGCTGGGAGTGCAAAACTTAAAAGTCCTTCTGGATTCAGAACTAGTGTCTGGGCAAGTGAATAAAGTTTTTCAGATGAAGGATTAGAGAATGAAGGTCTATTGTGATAAAGTAACTCGGTTGGTCAAGTGCTTCCAAACGGTAGACATTCAAGCCATTAAAAGAGAACTAAATGCAAGAGCTGACAAGCTAGCCAAAGGTGCGGCTTATGGGAGTATGATAAAAAGAATACTCACTACTTCGAATGAGTATACTGCTAAGGTTAATATGATAGAAACAGATGACGAGTTAGAGCCTGAGGTGTCAAAGGGAAGCTGAATAGACCTAATAGTAGACTATTTGAGAAATTCCAACGAGCCGGAAGATAAAAGTCAAGCCAGGAAGTTGAGAATTAAAACCGCCAGACACACTGTCTTAGATGGAGTGTTATATAAAAAAATCATTCTCTAGGCCTTTATTATGATGCGTAACAAAAGAAGAATCGGTGGGAATATTAAAGGCAATTCATTCAGGGGTGTGTGGAAATCATTCCGAAGGATGAAGCTTAGCTCACAAAGCATTGCCGCCAAATATTTTTGGCCCTATATGATGCAAAATGCCCAAGAATTTGCAAGAAGCTAGAAGAAATGTCAGAAACATGGTCCGTTAATTCATCAACCTTTCAAATTCTGCAATTAAGTTGTTAGTCCTTGGCCATTCTTGAAATGGAGATTACATATAATTGGGAAACTGCCTGTTGCAAAGGGTGGAAAGTGTTTCGTCCTTCTCGCAATGGATTACTTTACTAATTGGGTTTAGGCTGAAGCATTTTCAAGTGTCACTGCTAATGATGTGATCAATTTCATATGGAAGCATATGTTCTGTCTATTTGGAAAGCCAAAATTCCTCGTAATGGATAATGGAACTCGATTCAACAATGCTAAAGTGGAAAGATTCGGGGAAATATACAGGATAAAGATAAATTTTTCACCAATTAATCATTCGCAAGCTAACGGGATGGCTGAAGTGACAAACAAGTTGATTATGGGAAATTTGCAAAAGAATCTAGAGGAAAGAAGAAGGGCTTAGCTAGAAGAACTTCTGAAGGTATTATGGGTGTAGCAGACAACAAAGAAGAGGGCAATAGACAATACTCCTTTTGCTTTAGTGTATGGAACTGAAGGAATTTTACCAACTAAAGCAGGATTGCTAACTATAACCACTTTAGTAGCAGAAAATGCGGAAGAGAATCAAAGACAATTGGCCAAAAATCTAGACCTCTTGGAGGAATTTTGAGAATGCATACAGATATGAAGGGTTGCATACTAGCATAAGGCAAGGGATTTCTATGACAAAAAGGCAAGAATTAGGTGCTTCATCAGAGGAGAGTGGGTTGCGAGGAGGATCCTAGAAGTTATGCAGAAAGGGAAATTTAGTGAGCAGTGGGAAGGACCATATGAAATCAGAAAAGTGCTAGGTAAAGGAACATATAAGCTAACTAATCTAAGCAATGGAAAAGATGTCCCCAGAACATGGAACGCTATTTTTTAAAAAAAGTATTATATTTGATGTAAATTTTCAAGGGGGCTGCACTCTTTTCTTATATTCCAGTTTTGTCCTATTGGGTTTTTTGGAGATAGGTTTTTAATGAGACAGTATTTGCGAATGATATGTCCCAACCCTTTTATACTTTTACCAAAATTAATGAATCAAAATTTTCAATAGAAGATCTTTTGAAATATTTTGAAATAAGAGATGGATGATATAATATATGCTTGCATCTCAAGGATGGACAAACCAAAGGTTCGCACCCAAAGGGTAGACGAACCGAAGGTTCGCACTCAAAGGGTGGACGAACTGAAGGTTTGCACTTGAAGAGGAAGAATGGATGAACTAGCAATGTTCGCATCCTAAGAGATTGTAATATTATGGATACATTTATTTAAAGGGTGGACGCATCCAAAATAAATAGATTGAAGCAATATTCATCTCAAAAATTTTGCAGGTACTAAAGTTTAAAGAATAGAGAAGAAGAATAGACAAACTGAAGAAAATCAAGATTTTTATTGATAATTTAAAAAGATTACAGACACAAAGAGGAAGTTCATTATAAGAATCCAGATGAGGAACCTCTGCCCCATGACCTCAAGGAGGCAACCTTCTTTGAGCTGACTCTTCATAGAACATCCTCCTTCTAAGTCCCCAGCATCGTATCGTTTTCATTTTAGATTGATCTTTCCTCTTTTGGCTAATACACTCCCGGCGCGAAACTTCACTGGCAAGCTCGATCGAAGCATCATCTTCTAAAGCCACACGCTAGGCAAATATATATCAACATCTTCATCTTCGCGAGGATGAAATCTAGAAGAGGTTGATGAAGAACTTTCCCCAGGACGATAAAAAGGGGCATGGAATGACTAAGGATTGTCATTTTGCATGAATTGGGGAACCCGCCTATTTAATATTTTGAAGGTAACAGATTCAGGAGGATTCATTGGTAGTGGAGAATTTGACTCTTTTAGATAAGATTTAGGGAGCTTAACTGGAATGTCAGAAAATTATTCAGCGTGGGAATCTATTTTGTCATCGGACAAAAAGACGAACGGATCATTGGTCGGATGGGGAATAAAATGATGAAGAGTTGGTGTGAAAAAATCAAGGTAGTCATCATAAGAAAATTTCCCTTCATACTTTGGAGTCTGCCAATATCTAAACTGTCGAAGGTTCGCACCGTAGATGCTTCGATGCCCCAATCCTTCGATGAAGGCAAAGCTTCAGGATCTAGACAAGATGAAAGAAAGAATGGGGGATGATCTCTCATACTTGGCTCTACAGGACATGGTTTAGAATGAACACATCGAGAGCTAAGGAGAATGCCTAACCGGAACTTAAAATCTTACAAAATTTAAAGGGAGAGGATTTCTATTATGGCCAAGTTGACATACACGCCGATCAAAAAGTTTGATTATAGGAGCTTGAGATATAACTAAGAAAAAATGGAGAAGAATATAAAAATTTGATTTTATTGATTGATAAAAATCATACAAGAGTTCACTTGAGAATACAATAAAAAAAGAAAAGAACAAATTTAGATGGCCGCACATCCTTAACTGGCTAGAGGTGGAGAAGATGCGGTAGTAGCAGGAACCTCGGGGATTTGTGAAGTTGTCGTGGCTACAGAAGTAGAGGACTAATCATGAGGATCAATCCTACTCTCCAGGGTATGCAAGCCAGCTAATCCTTCGAGACTAATCCCTCGGCTAGGAGCAGGATGGGAGAAAGTGATGTTGACCAGATTGTCAAAAGTTTCGGAGGAAGACGCGGGGACATTACCAGCCTCAGGAGGGTCCTCATGAAGTTTTAATTGGGAAAGATCATCTTCAACCTCCTCTGCTTCTTGATCTTTCCTCATCATCCTCCGACAGGAAGTAAATTTGGATATCTTTCTTTTCAATGTAGTATCTCTGGTCATAGTTGCCCAACCCTAGGTCATTCAAAGAATCATACTCGTCTGGACCGGCAACAACACGTTCCTTGGCAGGGCGAAGTGCCATTTCCCATCCCAACCTAAAACCGCTATAGCTATTCAAAATTCCAATCCTGGAGTAGCGGGCAAGTGTTTTCTCAAAGACTTCAGTGCACTTAGCCTTGATATTCAAAGCCTCAAAATCCTTCGCGGCCTAGAAATAGAAGAATGTCAGTTTGAGAAATGCCAAAAGAAGAAAAATTTGGGATATACCTGAAGATCTGCTTCCAATTGCAAAAGTTTCCTTTGCAACTTCGAATTCTGAGCCTTCACACTCTCAGTCTCTTCCAAAGCCTTTTGTCACTCCTCAAGGGCTTTTTGCTTCTCCTCAGCTGAGCACTTCTCTTGACTCAAAGAAGTAACTTTAATTTTCTCAAACACAAAAGAAGCAGCAACTTGATCCTTCTCTCGCGTTAGCCTTTCCGAAGCATGCTTCTCTTTTTTTAGCTCATCCTCAATGGATTTCACGTGTTCTAGTCTTTGAAATATTAAGACCACATAAAGGATCAAGTTGTTCCCAATGCCCTCAAGTAAGTCCCTGTCTCTCCGGGCAGCTATCAAGGCCGAAAGCCATCATGTGTAAGAGAGTTCAGAGATATTCATGACCAAATTGTCATGTTTAGGAGAAAAGGATTTGAGCTCTTCAAAACTAGTGTTAGTTTCTTGAGCCGGAGCTTTATCCTTTGGAGAAGGAGAGGGAATAGTGCCCGAAGGTTCGATTGATATTTACTTTGAAATGGTTATCTCTTGAGTTGGAGAAGTAGAGGAGAATGAAGAAGGAATTGAGAAGGATATCAGGAGGATTAAAAGAGTTAAGGAAATTATTGATAAAAAAAAAAAAAAAAGATGAAGAATTTATTCTAGTTTGAACTTCAGGAGCCACAGAGTCAGTAACTTTGGCCTTCTTTTGTGGAGCCTCCGCCTCAACATCTCTCTTCCTTTTCCCAACCTAAGAAGCCTGAACATCAGAAAGGTTGACTGTCTTGAATAACTGTTTAGCATGAACGGGTATGTCTTGATATTTTTTGCCTGCTGTTTGTATGGTGTGAACCTTAGATGTACCTGAACAAGGAGGCTTGGTCCCCAAAGGTTGAAGAGCGCCTTTCAGAGTAGGCAAGGAGGGTTTAGTAGCTACCTCAGAGTATGAGGCATCCTTCGATGAAGAAGTACCCTTCGCTGGCCTAGAAATAATTTGCCCCGCCTTTTCAATAGCATGAGGAAGGTCAGCAGAATAAGGCTTAAGGAATTCTGTAATCATAGTTTCCGCCTTCTTGAAGTCTTCATCTGAAGGAAGCTCCGAACGATTCTCCATGACGGAAAAACCTATGGCTTTCGGATTGCTCAGATTCCTAGGCCAGGGTTTTTGTTTGAAAATCAATGCCTCCGAAGGAACTTGTTGAAGAATCTCTTGACTATTCTTCATCAGAGGGATGGGGTTCCCAGCTCTGTAAGCTTGGAGGTACAGAGTGCACCTCCGAAGGATAGAGAGGCCAAAGGTTTGATTACCCGCCAAATGTGAATAGATGTACTCTTGTCCTTAGCGATGAACGTCCGAAGACAATTTGCTCTCTCGTCAGAAGGCTTGGGAGCCTTGGTGTTGTACAAATCAAAGTCTTCAGGTGCTGGAAAGAGGAAAATATTGAAAATTAATCACAATATCATAAATCAAAGAGACGAAGGAAAGTCAAAAGATCATTTACCATAATTAAAACCCCTGTGCATTGGGAAGAGGGTAGCATTGACAAAAGGCAATTGCCAATTTCCGCTAAGAAGAAAATAGTCTTTGGGGTCAGAATCCTTTGAAGGAGTCCCAGAGAAGCAAACCCATCCTTTTATGGGGGAGAGATAATATTGAGGAGATCTCCCCAAAGGTGGAAGTCCTCCAGTCCTAAACCAAGGTCTTTAATGAGGTTTAGTAAAATAAATTCACTCATTGCACGAATGGAGTTCCCAGTGAGTTGGAGGAGATGTATGTCGTGAATATCAAGAAAGTGATAAAAGAATGGAGATAGGGGTAATATGAGATGTTGCAGATGAAGCTCAGAGATGACGATCAAACCTGGAGGCAAAACTGAGGGGTCTTGCTTCCAATTTTAATACTGAGGTCCTAGAACCTCAAGAATGCAATCAGAGGGGATTTCACACTCACGGCAAATTTTTTCAACCAGGATTTTGTTTAAAGCTGCTTAAGCAGGAGGGGTAACAGAGGATTTAGGAGAAGAGCTGGCCATTTCGAAGAATTTGAAGGAAATTGAAAATGGGTTTCGAGAAGTTGAGCAGGGAAAAAATGGCGAAAAATTTAGAGCAGCAAGAAAGAAGATGGAGCGTGAGAATAAAGAAGTGTCTCAAAGAAGATTAATATAGAGAAAGGAAAAGAAGGCAATGATGGCACTGAAAATCACAATAAATGTGGGAGTACAAAAGCCTGAAAAGTTTAGCCGCCGAAGTAAGAGCGTGATGTCACTGAGATAGTTTTTGTTTGAATTTTCAAATTTTGAACATCCAAAAAAAAAGAGGGAAAATGGGTGGGGAAATTGTGAAGTTCCCCACGTGGTAGCAGTTTATTGGTTAAAGAGAC
>WUAT03028792.1:0-14119 GCA_010015005.3 Ulmus americana
TTATCAAGAATATTTATCAAAGGTAAAACGGTAAATAGTAACTTTTGAAACCGTAAAAGTAATTTTCACATAGAGTACAAATGTGAAATATTTTCCAATTAATTGTAGAAATCATCAAAACAAATAGGTGAAGGAATCACAAATCAACATTCACAAATCAACACAATCCTTAAACATGTAGCAATAATCTTAAGAGGAAAAATCAAGGATTTTCCTTGATGATTTAGCGGAAAGATCAATCAAACCTAGAGCTCCAATTAGTTGTGTTCTTGAGGAAAAATCCCTTGTATGTTCATGAAGAACACAATTAGATTTTAAATCTAAAACTTGTAGAAAATAATCAGGAGTTTGTGCCAAGAATTTTACCTTTGTTGAGCTTGAAATGAGCTCAAAATTAAGAAGGATTGGACATTAGAGTGGAAGAACACTAAGTGTTCTTTGGCTTGGGTTTCCCTCAGCTAGAGGTAGAGAGTTGGAGAGTTATATAAGGTTTCAGCTTTCAAAACATCACTTTGACTCCATTATGCTCCATATATACTACTTGAGAATCGACTCAAGCTTAGTGGAGCTTATCAAGCTGTAAAACAAGCATATAATGATAGATTAAGGCCTTTACACGTGTCCCAAATTATGTCATCAATGGATTTGAGAGCATGATAAGTTGATTTCCATTTATTTCCCTACTAAACCACCTTTATGTTCGGCTATGCAAGTGTCTTTGGCCTTGGTAGAATGTCCTGACTGATCACACAGTTTCAAGCCATTTGGTGGCCGAATGGTTGGAGAAAATGAAGTTTTGCCAAGAATTTTGCCTGGCCGGTCAGTCTATCCGGGAGGCAACTTTGGTCCGAATTATGGAAAATTGGCTCGGTTATTTGGGCTGAAATTTTACTATAATATAGCCATGAATATGTACAACACTGAATGGGCAGGAGGAAGGGCTAAAAACACATTTTGGATTGAGTTTCAACGGGGCCAAGATGGCTACTCAACATGCCAAACATGCCATCTAGGCATTGTCCGGACCACAAGATTGCAAGCCCAATTAGGGAGAATTGGGTCAGTCATTTGACTTGAAATTTCACCACAATACACTTCAAGAAGTGTAGAATAGGGTAGGGGGTGGCGGAATTTTCAAAAATGCCTGAATCAAAATTTGGCTTGGGACACAAATTCGGTGTTTGGCAGCCGATCACGCACGTTCGGCTGTGTGGGGCTTCCACAGGTCTGTCCATGCCCGCGCAGGGCATCCGGGCGTGCGAGCCGACCACGTGTTCGGCGTGCTGAGTGAGTGGAATGGGATGTGGGTGTGCAAGGCTAGCGAGCAGGGTGTGCGGTAGGTGCTAGGTGGGCTGGTGCGTGTTTTCGGCTGGGCTAGTCTGGGCTGGTCTTCGGCTTGTCTAGTCTGGGCTGGTCTTCGGCCTGAGCGTCTGGGCAGGCCGGTGCGCCTAGCCAAGTCAGCCCATGGCTGGGCAGCACCCTTTTGTTTTTTAAATCTAATTATTTTTAAATTTTTAAATATTTATTTTTGGTATTAAAATTCCTTTAAATTTCTAAAATTAAACCCTTAAATTGTACTTTTACTTTCTTTAAAATTTTATTAAAATACCTTGAAATTTCAAATCGAAATGATTCGAGTTTTTGATTTTATTTAACTATTTATTAATCTAATTTCTACATAAATAATTCATCAATAGTTTTTGTAATTCTTGTAACATAATTTCTTATTTTAGTTACGCAATTAAAATACAATTCTATAATAGTTTACCTTGCATTTAAATTTGTTATTTGAATAACTTGAAAATGAATTTACTTCCTTATAAACTATTATAACATTCCACATAATTGTTCATAAAATCATATGGTCGTGGTTCGCAATTAAGGGGGCTTTTCTGGGGTTTCACAATTTCTTAGCAGATTCACTAAGTTAGCAAAGCAGATTCATGATATAGATTCGAGACAAGCAGCTAATTTCTTCGTTCGATAACTAATTAACGAGTCGCTGGTCCATGAAAGATTCATTGAAACTCCTCTTGAAGATACGAATGAAGTAAGATCAAAGGTTAAAGGAACCATTCAGGTAGAAGAGAATAGACAAAAGATGGCAAAAAGTGCAGCAATTGCAGTGGCTCAAAGCAATGTCGTGAAATCGAAGTATCAAGAAATGAAGAAAAAGTCGGAAGACAAGCAGCAACGATCCGAAGGGAAATTTGATCAAAAGAAAAGACCATCAGAATTCCAAATGAGCGATTATCAATGTAACCCCTCAAAGAGATTCAAGCTAGAAGAAGAAAGCTTCAATTATACATTCACCAAGCCACAAGAAAAGATCCATGCAAAATTAAAAGATCAAAACATTTTTCGAACTCCAAAGCCTTACAACGTGCCGGACCATTTGAAAGATCGAAGCCAATACTGTATTTTTCATGAAGATTATGGGCACACTCTAGCTACATACAGGAATCTGTATTTTCAACTTAAAGCTATGATGAAGATGGAAGAATTGCAAAAGTACGTAAAGAACAAAGTCCCAATGAAGCCTGGAGCGCCATTACCATGGAAGAATCAAGGCCAAAATGAAACTGAGTAAGCGGGAACATCGAAAAATTGAGAGTCGGGACAAAGTTTGAGGGTCTTCTCCTTCGTCCGCCGTGGGAAAGATGAAAAGCAAAGCAAGTATGAAGACTTTGAGAGCAGAAGGATGGAAAGGGGTTTTTGGACAATGGCTTTGAAGGGATTTGTTAACACTATTTTCGAAGGACAGTTCCGTCAAGAGAAGGTTCCAATTATCTTCTCAAATAAAGATTTAGAGAGGGTAAAACAACCACACACAGATCCTTTAGTAATTAAACTTCGAATTATAAATGTGATGATATCAAGGGTGTTGGTCGATGGTGGGAGCAGTTCAGACGTCCTTTTCTAGGATGCATTCCAAATGTTGGGAATAGAAAAGGAAGCAATTCGACCTGTCAAAACTTCACTTCACAAGTTTAATGGAGCAGAAGTCAAGCCTCTTGGAATGAAAGCATTGCCTGTGTATGAGCAGATCGGGTGATAGAGGTCAAATTTTTGGTGGTGGATACTCCTTCAGCTATGAACGTTATTATGGAAAGGGAATGGATTCATGCTATTAAAGGCATAGTGTCAACATTGCACTAGGTGATAAAATGCCAATCCCCAAATGGATTATACACAATAGACATCAAAGGAGATCATTCGCAAAACAAGAGATGCTACAATATAGAAAGCTAAGAAGGAGGAGTCTGGAGGATGACTAGGAGTTAAGTCGAAAAATTTGGCAAGGTGAAGGATAAAGAGAATGAGGTTCTGAAAGAAGGGAGCGAGAGATAGCAATCAAAGGGCTACCTACCAACATATTTGAAGAAGGTTGAGGAAGAGACAGATGCTTCAGAAAATACAGTTGTAGAATTGGTGGAAGTTAATCTTGACCCAAATGATTCAGAAAAGAAAGTGCTAGTGGGAGGCCAACTGAAAAAAGTAGAAAGAGAAAGAATAATAGAATGTTTAAAGAGAAACAAAGATATTTTTGCCTAGTCTCATAGAGACATACCAGGAGTAGACCCAAAAGAAGCAAAGCACTGCCTAATCATCGATCCATCATATCCTCCGATGAAGCAGAAACAGAGAATATTTGCTCTGGAGAAAAACAAAGTAATCAATGATGAAGTTGATAGACTACTAGAGATAGATGCAATTGAGTCGTGCCAATACTCAGAGTGGTTATCTAATTTTGTAGTTTTTAAAAAGAAGAACATAAAGTGGAGGGTATGTAAAAACTTCGCGAACTTAAACAAAGCTTACCCAAAAGACAGTTATTCGTTGACAAAGATAGACCAATTGGTAGATGCAACTGCTATATATGAGATAATGAGTTTTCTCGATGCATATTTTGGCAACAACCATATCAAAATGAACAAAAGAGATAAGATTCATATAGCATTCATTACATAAAGGGGATTGTACTGTTACAAGGTTATGCCTTTTGGCTTAAAGAACGCCGGAGCAACATATCAGAGGCTTATTAATTGAATGTTCAGCAAATTTATTGGAAGCTTATATAGATGACATGGTGATTAAGGGCAAAAAATCCAGGATCATCTTAAAGATATGAAGGAAATCTTTGAAATCTTTCGAAGATTCCAAATAAAGTTGAATCCACTGAAATGTGCCTTCGAAGTATCATTTGGGAAATTCTTGGGGCATGTTGTGAGTAAAAGAGGAATTGAGCCAAACTCAACACAGATAAAGACGTTGTCAGAGATCGAAGAGCCTAGAATTGTTCGAAATGTACAAAGTTTAGCTGGAAAAATAGCTACTTTAGGAATGTTCATTTCAAAAATATCAGATCGGTGCAAACCGCTCTTCCAAAGCATAAAGCAGTCAGCTTCGTTGGAATAGGGAGAAGAGCAAAGCAGAGCATTCAAAGAATTGAAAGAGTACCTCAGTACAACACCAATCCTGTCAGCCCAGGGAGATGGAGAAGATATATTCCTTTATTTAGTAGTTTCTGAAGTGGCGGTGAGTACTGTATTAGTGAGAGGGGAGAGTAAGAAGCAGAAACCAGTATTCTACACAATCAAGATGTTGTTGGATGCAGTGACAAGGTATAGTGTAAGGACCCGTCTATTTACCATGACTTTTAAATTCAATACCTTAAGAAAAATTCAAAGTAAATTTTTTTTTTTGAATCATACTTTGAAATCGATGTATCATAATGTAATTACCTTGAGAAAATAAGATAGCTACGTTATATCGTTAAAGAAAACCCTATTAGAAAAATCTGCCGTTTTACAAAACATTTTACATAAAGAAGATAATTAGTTTCTTTCCTTACAGCCTGGTAAATTTTATTTACCATCAAAACTATTTTCCTTCAAATTTAGGAAAACTAATACCAATTAGAGGTAACAAAATACTAACAATGCCTTACTTATTATTGTTACAGAACCTCTAATAAAATTAATAACTTTATATAAACGCCGAGAAATTGGTAACCTTAAAATTTTAAATGATGTCATTAATTTGAATTAATTAATTGACAGTATTTTTTGGAAAAAGATTTTGTCCGAATTTAGAATAATAAAAAAAATATACTGGATTGTACTCGTTGCATAGTAATGCGTTAAAGAATACGCAGAAAATATAGTGAAATTAATTGAGAACTCTAAATAAACACATAATCGAAAACAGAAATCGCTCGAGTAAAGTCTCGACAAAATGAATGATAAAAGCACTATCCGAATAGAACGGATAACGAGAAATACTCTCTAAAAGCCCGTAACCCGGGAAAAGTGAAGATACAATCTAACACATTGAACAAAGATAGAACGAACAAAAATCTGAAATAGAACAAAAAGATCTAAAAAAATAGATGATGATATACATTACAATTAAAATTATGATAGCAATATTATTAAAAGAATTATTCTCTTAATAAGAAGAAGATAAACAAAGTATTTTCGATACAAAGTATAGTTAATACAAACAAGATATTTTGTGATTTACCCCAAATATTATATTGGTATCATGGTTAATAATAATATCATTATTATTATTATCATTATAAATAGTATTATTAATAATATTATTGTCATTATTATTATTAATAATTATTGTATTATTATTATTCTTATTAAAAATTATCGTTGAATATTATCACATATTATCATCATTATTATTTTAGATGATTGCTATTATTAACCACAAAAAATAGTATTTTTGACTTCTACTCTTATTGAGTTTATTATACTTACTATGGTTAATAATTACCTCAGTAATATTATTTTTATCGTCACTTATTTTTCTTATTATCATCATTATTAACCAAAAGAGTAGCGCTTTGATTTCTACTTTTATCTTATTTATCTTGCTTACTATTGTAATAATAATAGTTAATGACATTTTTTATTTTATTATTATTATAATAATAATAAAAAGAAATGATTTGGTTTGAGAAATTGGGTTAGGAGGGCCTTGGCCCAATTCATCGAAATGGGCTTAAAGCTCATGTAGTACTATTCAAAAATAAATAAATAAATATATACATATATCTTGAGAACAAAAGTGTTGGTCTCCGAAACAAAAACAAAAGTAAACAAACAAAAAAAAAATTAACCAGCTGATAGCATGTTTAGAAGACTAAACGTAAAGTAGGAAACAAAACCAAAAATGGCAATGCATGCCAAGGTAGTACCAAGCCAAGTTTTGGCCTGTCCTTTTCAGGCCATATAGCCACTACCATGGTAGTTGTGCCAAGCAACCAAGATGACCAGCATAAGGCCCTTCGGTGTATTTAAAAGAGAGATTGGATTGAACCGAGAATGAGAGGGAACGATGAATGAGATAGAAAGAGCCATAGAAAATGAGAAAGAATGAGCTCAGAAGGAAGAAAGAAAGAGTGGAAGAGAGCTGTTCCACAAGAGCTCGCCTTCCTCCCGAGAGTGAGTTTTCTTCCTCATGATCAACTCCGATTGGACGATGACAATGGAGAATGCTAGCAAAGGAGACTGCGATGCCCCAGACCCGAGCAGATGGCGACGAGCCTCGACAAGCCCGATAAGTCTTCATCTACCCTCTTTCACGTTGTTAGGCTAGAGAGAAGTTAGAGAGAGAGTGGAGGGGGCGACTAGTGCAGCAACTTCAACCATGACCCACCTGAGACTTCGGTACGGGCAACAGTAAGGGTGATAGTTGGCCATTTGGGCTGTGCCTTGTGAACAACCAGCAGAGCCTCATGGCAGCAGCAACCATCGGCAGCAGCAGCGGACATAGGTGGCAAGCAGTAGGTCAAAAGGCCGACACTAATGGCGAGGTGGCGATGACTGGTGGCAGTGTTGGCTAGTTTAGAAGCATGCAGCGTGACAAGAATAAATGAAAAAGAAGATGAACTACTCTTTTAGTCTAGGTGACCTCTGATTTAAAGTAATAATAATAATAATAAAGCTTAAGGTGGCCGATTATGGCCTTTAATAATAAATATGTGTGTGTGTAATTGCATATGTATGTGTGCTGAGGGGAAACAGGTTGGGCCTGCTTAAAATATATATAGTGGGCTTAGCCCCTTTGAGTTAGAAGTAGGTATAGAAATAAAAATAAATAATTAATAATAGCAATAATGGTAATGACAATTTTATATTTTAAAATATAGATAAAGTTTGTGATTTAGCAACTGTTAAGATACTAGTAGAAATAATTTTAGCAAAGTAGATAATTTATAATGCTAAGTGAAGATTAAATTTTTTAATTAGAAAATAGATAAATAAATAAAGTAAAGTAAATAATGATCTTTTTAAGTTACATTTGTTGATGAAAATGTTAAGTTTTAACTTAAAATGCATAATCAAAATAAAGGTTAAAAGAAATAGATAAATATTATATGATAAATACTAAACCTTAGTAAATATCGTTACAATTATTCTAATAGGCTTAGTATGAGTAGTATAATTGTCTAATTGAAAAATAGATGTTAAATAGTAAATAATAAATAAAATAAGCAAATAATTAGGTATAAAGCTATTAATTTAATGGATGGAATTTCTTTATATAAAATAAAACTTAGATTATAATGGTAATTAGTATTTTCAAATTAAATGAATAAATAAATAACAATAAATGTTAATTAAGTTTAAAAGTTATTAGAAATTATTAATAAATTTCTAATGAGACCATAATTAAGGAATAAGTCAAATTTGAACTTAATTAATCATTAGTTAGTGATAATTAATTATGAAGCGAGTAATTAGCTTTAAAAAAAAAGGAGTAATCACTAATTAAACACTATTAATTAAGTGAAATAAAATTGTTAGAGAAATTGAATAAAGTTAATTAATTATTAAATTAAATCATAATTAATTTTGTGATTACAACTTTACAATCAAGCCACCCAATTAATTTAATAAAGTTAATTAATTAAATGTAATTAACTTAGTAATTAGAATTTTAGGGTTTAATTTGATTAATTAATATAATTAAAAAAAATAATCAAGAAATCAACCCTAATTAATTGGGTAAAGTATAATCCCTTAAAATCTAAAATTTAATTATAAACCCTAAGGTCAATAACTACTAACTTTGATCATTAAATTTAAAGTCGGACTAGGGTGTTTGATCCCTAAGTTCGAGAACGCGTGATGAATTAAGAATTAAGTCCGTAAACCGACGATGAGAACGACCTAAATCTCATTTGGACAATGAGAAGGGGTAGAATAACGAAATTAAGATTATGTTTAATACAATAATAAGTCATGATTATGATATACCCTAATGTTAGAATACGTTCGATCAGGGTCACTAGCGGAAGCAGTTGAACGAGGGTATTTTGGTAATAGCACTGCAAACTAGTAAGTACAACCTCACTACAACATGAACTGAAAATGGTTTTAAAAAAAATTGTGTGCAACGTACCTACTGTGTTATATGAAGTATTTTGACTATGTGATTTTTTACTAATGTGATGATCTGTTGTGAAATCTGTAGATGACTGGATTCATATGTGAAAATCTGCTATCTAAAATGTGTTGAGATAAGTATATGCTATATGGCTATGTATAGATAAATGCAGTTATATATGAGATAGGTGTATTGATATGTGTTTCATATAATGGGTTCTGAAAAACTGGTGGATACATTGATGGAACGATTAGCATAAATGGGTTCCGGAAAAAACAAATTCAAAAGTTGCTCTTGACCATTGATTATGGTCAAAATGCATCCAAAAGTAGATCTTGACGTTGATCTTGATTAAACGCATTCAAAAGTCGATCGTGACCCTTGATCATTGTCAAAACGCATCCAAAAGTAGATCTTGACCGTTGATCTTGGTCAAAACAAATTCAAAAGTCAAACTAACGCATCCAAAAGTCGATCTTGATCGTTGATCTTGGTAAAAACGAATCCAAATTTTGATCTTGACCGTTGATCTTGGTCAAAACCAATCCAAATGTTGATCGTGACCGTTTATCTTGGTCAAAACGCATCCAAAATTCGATCTTGATAGTTGATTTTGGGCAAAACACATCCAAAAATTGATCTTGACCATTGATCATTGTCAAAACTCATCCAAAAGTCGATCTTGACCGTTGATCTTTGTCAAAATGCATCCAAAAGTCAATCTTAATTGTTGATCAGAGTCAAAACACATCCAAAATTCAATCTTGGTCGTTGATCATGGTGAAAAAGCATCCAAAAGTAGATATTGACTGTTGATTATGGTCAAAACGCATCTAAAAGTAGACATTGACTGTTGATCATGGTCAAAATGCATCCAAAAGTCGATCTTGACTTATGATTTTAAGCAAAACACATCCAAAAGTTGATCTTGATTGTTGATTTTGGTCAAAACTCGTCCAAAAGTATTGATCGTTGATCATGGTCAAAACGCATCCAAAAGTCGATCTTGACCTTTGATCATGGTCAAAACGCATCCAAAAGTCAAACTTGATCGTTGATCATGATCGAAACGCATCCAAAAGTTGATATTGACTGTTGATCATGGTCGAAATGCATCCAAAAGTTGATCTTGCTAGTTGATCTTGGTAGAAAAGCATTCAAAATTCGATCTTGACCGTTGATCTTGGTCGAAACGTATCCAAAGGTCGATCTTGACCGTTAATATTGGTCGAAACACATCCAAAAGTTGGTTGTGACCGTTGATATTGGTCGAAACATATCCAAAATTCAATCTTGATAGTTGATCTTGGTTGAAACGAATTCAAAAGTCGATCTTAACCGTTGATTATGGTCAAAACATATCCAAAAGTCGATTTTGATTGTTGATCTTGGTCGAAACGCATCTAAAATTCGATCTTAACGGTTGATCTTGGTCGAAACGCATCCAAAAGTCAATCTTAACCGTTGATCTTAGTCGAAACGCATCCAAAAGTCGATCTTGATTGTTGATCATGGACGAAACACATTCAAAAGTCGATATAGATCGTTGATCATTGTCAAAACACATCAAAAATCGATCTGAACCATTGATCTTGGTCAAAACACATTGAAATGTTGATCTCGACCATTAATCATAGACAAACACATCCAAAAGTTGATCTAGATTGTTCATCATGGTCAAAACACATTGAAAATACGATCTTGATCATTGATTATGGTCAAAATACATCCAAAAGTCGATCTAGACCATTAATCATGGTTAAAAGACATAAAAAAAATTTGATCTTGACCATTGATCGCGGTCAAAACACATTCAAAAGTCAATCTTAATCGTTTATCTTGGTCAAAACACATCCAAAAGTCTATCTTGACTGTTGATATTGGTTAAAACGCATCCAAAAGTCGATTGTGACTGTTGATCATGGTCAAAACGCATTCAAAAGTCGATCTTGACCGTTGATCATGGTCAAAACGTATCCAAAAGTCAATTTTGACCGTTGATCATGGTAAAAAAAAATTCAAAAGTCAATCTTGACCGTTGATCATGGTCAAAAACGCATCCAAAAGTAGATCTTGACCGTTGATCCTGGTCAAAATATATTCAAAAGTCGATCGTGACTGTTGATCATGGTCAAAACACATCCAAAAGTTGATCTTAACCGTATTTTAAGCAATACACATCCAATAGTCTATCTTGACCGTTGATCATGGTCAAAATTTATCTAAAAGTTGATTTTGACCATTGATCTTGCTCAAAACGCATACAAAAGTCGATCTTGACCGTTGATCTTGGTCAAAATGCATCCAAAATTGAATCTTGACCGTTGATCATGGTCAAAACACATCCAAAAGTCGATCTTGACCATTGATCATAGTCAAAATGCATCCAAATGTCATTTTTGGGTGTTTTTCGGTGATATCTTGAGCTATCGATGTCGGAATGACGTGTTTTAGGATGCGTTAGAAACGTTAGAGGAAATCCCACGATTTGTATTTCTGTTGAAATGTCACATTTGTGACATATTCCAAGTTAATTTTCGAAGTTAGCAGATCCGACAGAATGCCGAAAGTCATTTTTGGGTGTTTTTTCACAATATTTTGAGCTACTGATGTTGGAATGACATGTTTCAGGATGTGTTGGAAATGTTAGAGGAAATCTCACGACTTGTATTTTTGCTAAAATTTCACATTTGTGGCTCATTCCGAGGCACGATTGTAGAAAGTCATTTTTGGGTGTTTTTCGGCAATATCTTAAGCTACTGATGTCGGAACAATGTGTTTCAGGATGCGTTGGAAACATTAGAGGAAACCCCATGACTCGTATTTCTGCTAAAATGTCACATTTGTGGCTCATCTAAAAGTTGATCTTGACCGTTGATCATGGTCAAAACATATTCAAAAGTCGAGCTGGATCGTTGATCGTCATCAAAACACATTGAAAAGACGATCTTGACTATTGATCTGGCCAAAACACATTCAAAATTTGATCTTGATTGTTGATCTTGGTCAAAACACATTTAAAAGAAAATCTTGACTGTTGATCATGGCTAAAACACATCCAAAAGTCGATCTGGACCGTTAATCGTGGTCAAAACACATTGAAAAGACGATCTTGACTATTGATCATGGTCAATTTTTTTTACAAAAAAACCTCATAAATATAAGAATCTAAACCAAAATGTACTATTTTTTTATATATATATAAATAATGCTTTTTAATCTAAAAAATGCACTAAGTGTGTATGTTTTGACCTCTACTTTCTCAATAAATAGTAAAGGAGTATAGGTGGTTTAGTTTATTATTATTATGATCATCATCATCATCATCATTATCATCGTCGCCATTAAGGTGTATGAACTATAGTTTGTGTTGACAGATCTATTGGAAATTGTTGTTTTCATTAACCTATGCATATTAGATGTATGTGGGAAACACAGAGTCCTCTCCTTAAATTCGGATTGGAATAGATGTTATTTTTAGTATATATACAGTGGGTAGTTGCAATTTGAGGATTGACTAGTGAATTCCTACCTCTATATATATATGTATATATATACACACACAATATTATATTATATAAAGGGATTGTAGATTGCTAACCATGGAAGCAAGCATCCATCTCTTAGTAACTTAGTAACGTAGGTAAAAACTAGTATTTTTTAGTCCTACTTTAATTAGTAACTTACTAAGTCACAAACTTGCTATATTTTGATATTGGCCTTTCATTTTGATATAATTTGGTTTTTTTCTTTCGTTGTTTGATAAAATCTGGTAATGGTATGTAGCCATATTAGTATCTTTTAGGTTGTTCACTGCAGTTTTATTCGAAAGAGAATATGTGGACCTATGATAGATTTTTAGAGAATATTGTGTGCAAAGCCACCTCTATTAGGAATGTGATTCAAAAGTTTAGACTTATCTATGTCATGGTTCAGTTTTAACATTGCTAATAAAGAAAGACAAAAGGACATGGGATATTGGTGTTCACTTATTCTGCTCTGTTGTTTGATACAATATGGTTCCTTTGGTTGTTTTTTCATTTTGATATTTTGTGGGTGTTTGTTGCATAATGAAGGAGAGATATTGGCATGGAATGAAGGAGGACTTTAAGGGCTTACCGAAATGGAGGACTTTTGGAATAGAGGTGTTTATGTTGGATTTATATTTCGGATTTGGGTTGAATTTCTTTAGTAATGTTGAGAGACCTTTCATTTTATTTCATTTCATTTTAGATGTTGACTTTTATGAGGTGTTAGATAGGGCTGTTCAAAACATCCAATATAATTGGATATCCAACCGATCCAATCCAATTGAGATTGGATATCCAATATAATTGGATTAGATTGGATTTGAAAAGTTGGATTTCTAATTGGATTGGTTTGGACTTGGATTTCATATACCAAAATCCAATACAATCCAATCCTTATATATTAATTAAAAATAAATAAATTTATATCACATATTTATACCTAATTGACTTGTAAAATGTATCTAAATAGCCATAAAAAAATATATATGTTAGTACACAACTTAGAGAATAATTTGTAATTATAAAGAAAAAATATACTTTTTTTTAACACTTCAAAATCATTATTGAAATCAAAATAAACAAAAAGAATGAACTGATGAGTTTTTCTTTTTACAAACTTTACAACTAATTGTCGAGTAATATATTTTGATTTTATTCTAGTGTGAACTTTATATCTAATACTTTATTATATGTAATTTACTTTATGGTATTGTAAAATTTGTATACTAAATTATGTGTAAAATACTTAATTTAAATAAATATTTATGTTTTTTTTTGTTAATCCGATTGAATTTAGATTTGAAAACACTTAATTGGATTGGATTGGATATTCATCAACTATTGGATTGGATCGGATCAGATCGGATCTAAAAATTAGAAATCCAATTGACATTAGATTGAATTGGATGTGCTAAAAACATGTTAGATTGGATCGATTTACACCCCTATACATAACAGTAATAAAATCAGCCTGAACTTAACTAAAACTGTTTCAGGTCATAAAATTCAACCATAACCTGAAATTTTTAGGTCATGGGTGATATGATTCGACCAAAATAACCGGAAAAAAAAAATATGTGTATTCTAATTTTTATTTTTTGAATTAATATTTTTTTAAAAATCAAGTCAATTTCATGTTATTGGGTCAGTTTCAAGTAAATTTGGTCACCTTTGAGTTGGGTCAGTTTAAGATTCTCATATCACTGGGTAATTTTAGGTCAATCATGTTGACCCGAATTTGACCCAAATAGTGTCAGGTCGACCCAATTTCAACCCAAACCTTCTTTTATCATCCCTAACTTAAAATTTTTAAGTCAATTTTAAATCGCGTCATCAAGTCATGACCCAAATTACCAACTATACTTTAACTCATCAGTCACTGATAAACTGATAATTACCTACTATAATAATTTACTTCTTCTCCAGGTAAACATTTAGTTATGCTCGTTATTGTTTACAAAAACAATATATAATAATAATAATAATAATAATAATATCCACAATCTAATCTATCAATATCATTTAGTAAAACATAGAAATATACAACTAATTTGATATTATCTTGTTGATACTTTACTTGTTGCAAAGCATGAGCGAAAAATGAAGAGACCATTTGGTGAAGTTTTTAATTTTTGATATTTAAAAATTAAAATATTGATATTTATTTTTTGTAAAAACTT